>MU226813.1:1337979-1350037 GCA_018584345.1 Thuja plicata
CATCTTGAGACTTTTCTTGGAGATCAAAAAACCTAAGAACACAATTTCTTCTTGAAGGAATACACACTTCTCTATATTTATCTTCAACTGTTCCTTGTGGAGTTTTCTCATGACCATGTCCAAATGCTTGAGGTGCTCTTCTCTGCTCCTACTAAAGATCAAAATATCATCAAGGTATACAACAACAAATTTATTAAGAAAGGGTTTCAAGACTTCATTCATTAGTCTCATAAAATTGCTTGGAGCATTTTAGAGACCAAAAGGCATTACAAGCCATTCGTAGAGGTCTTATGTGGTTTTGAATGATGTCTTCCATTCATCTCCACCTCTGATTCTTATCTGATGGTAACCAATCTTGAGATCTATCTTGGAGTAATAGCTTGCACCTACTAAATAGTCCATCAAATCCTCTGTTCTAGGCATAGAAAACCTATATCTGATGGTTATCCTATTGATTGCCCTAGAATCTATACATAGTCTCCATGTGCCTTTTTCTTGGATGCTAGGACTACAGGGATAGCATAAGGACTCACACTTTTCCTAATGAGACCTTTTGACAACAATTCTTCAATCTGCCTTACTATCTCTTGGTTTTGTCCAGGGGTCATCTTGTATACTACTTTGTTTGGAAGAGTGCCCCCTGGTATGAAGTCTATACAGTGACTCACTTATCTTTCAGGTGGCAAAGATTTTGGTGTACTCTCAGCTATGATACCCTCACTAATAGATTTGACCCCAAATTTCAACCAAACTTTTCGACCAACTAGCAAAATTATTTTATTTGGTCGCATTATAAAAGTTAACTTTTCTTTTTTTTACTTTTATGCCTGTGTTGGTCGAAATTTCGACCAACACGTGCATAAAAGTAAAAAAAAAAGAAAAATAAACTTACTAGTGCCTTATACTGGTCTAATAGTTCTTTGACCTCTTTGGGACCTACATCTCTAGTAGGGGCTTTGACCTTTATTTCTTTCACTGGTATCTTTTTGGGCCTCACTACTAATGCATAACAAGGTGTGTCCCTTTCATTTAGCACCTTCATGAATTCTTTCTCTCCTACATGCAAGACACTACTAGTAACATGTTTTTTCTTTCTCACAGTCGGGGAGTGGATTCATCACATAATCAACACCATCCTTAACTATAGTATAGACATTAGAATTTCCATCATGCTTAGCATCTACATCAAATTTCCAAGGTCTCCCTAATAACAAATGACATGCATCCATCTCTGTGATATCAAATAGAACTCTATCTATATACTCCCCTATCTTGAAATCTACCCAAACTTGTTCATTGATTATGGTTTGTTTCTTTTTTGTCAACCAAGAATATTTATAAGGGAAAGGATGAGGGATTAGATGCAACTTTAGCTTAGTAACTAACTCCCTAGATGCAATATTATTAGTGGATCCAGAGTCAACTATAACTTTTCATACCTTGTTATTCACCTTGTAGCTTGTTCTAAATAATGACTTCCTCTGAGGTGGTTTTGTAGTAGTAGGTACTCTTAGGAGTGTCCTTTGCATCATGAGTCATTCTCCTTCTTCTGGATTTGTAGGTCTTGAAGTTGCAGAATGATAGAAGGATACACTTTCACTGTCATCTTCTTGGGTGAGTTATACTCTTTTATCCCCTCCTTGTCTATTGGTGCCATTCTTCTCATGGCATCTAAAGGACTGGTGTCCAATTTGGTTACAAGTAAAACACTTCCCAGTGAAGACACTAGGTCCTCTTCCACCAAATCTCCCTCTACTGTTTGATCTCCTACCTCTGAAGTTGCCTCTATTTTTGTGTTCTCCTTCTGACTCATGATTACTAAACTCTCCTTGACTTCTTTGAAATGGACCTCTACCATTGAACCTACCTCTACCTCTGAAATTACTCCCTCTACCTCTATTATTTTTTTCTCCTCTCCTCTTCTATTTTTCTTCAATTTTCAGTGTCATTTGAAAACACTTATGTACTAATTCAAGGTTGAATAAAATCATTTCATCTTGAATGCTATATTTCAGTCCATTTAGGTACCTTTCCAGCTCGTGTTTCTCACTCTCTATAACTTTGGCCTTCAAGGTCATTCTATGAAACTCTTCAGTGTATCCACTCACATCAAGGTCCTTTTGCCATAGATTTTGCAACTTTTTATGGAGGGTGATCTCATAGTCCTCTGGCACAAACTACTTCTTGACTTCTACCAAAATCCTTTTTCCATGTTGAGATAGGGTTCTTTTCTTCCTCCATCCTTTCATTTTTTAGAAAATTACACCAACTTAAGGCATGGCCTTTCATTTTGGATTTTGTAACTTTGACCTTCTGATTGTCAGAGACATTGTCACATTCAAAGTAATTCTCCAAAGCCTCTATCCAATCCATACATTCTTCAGGGTCCATTTTCCCACAAAACATGGGGATGTCTAATTTCTGATCTCTCCTTCCAACTCTCTCAAGATATTAAAGAAACTTGGCTTGTTATGTAGGTATGTTGTTTGTTTCATCCTACTATGTGTCTTCTTCTTATTCTTCTTCAGAATCTTCTCCCTCCTCCTTCTCTGTTTGGAGGTCCTTCAACTTCTTTATCTCCTCCTCCATCTTCTTGTTCTTGGCTACTTGTTCTCTAGAAATTTCAGCCAATTCCACATTAGTGATTCTAGTAGGAACTTCCTCTCCTTGAGAGTCTTATATTTTGTCACCCATTCTTCACTTCTTCCAAGGTCTTAGCAAGCTCTGATACCACCTGATGCAGAGTGCACTGCAAGAAGACGTAGATGGATCCAACTCCTTGTTACCACTTCAAACTTAAAATTCAAACACCCCAACTCCACATATGTCTTCATAGGGTGTGTACCAACCTATCCAAGAGGCCAACTCACTCCTTTTATCAGTCCTTTTATCACAACTTATCTCTCCAAGCTAAGACACCAATCTTTGCAATATCTCCTTTAGGGACACTTTCCCTAACCCAAGCTAAAGAATAGATATATTCACTAGAGACTTTGACCAAAAAACCTAGGTGATGGAAGACTATTTTTATACCCAAAGGGTAGAGAGTCCATCCATGTATTTAGTCCTACAGACCCAAATATGGTCAAACACTAACTAGCCTAGAATTCCTTGTAGCCCTATCCAGAGGGTTTTTTAAGCATAAATTTCAAAAATAGAAGGATCTAACTAATCTGATTAGGTTTCTAGATACCCTTTATGGATTTTTGAAACCTCCCATAACCTTAGCACTTCACTTCACTCCTGAACCACTAAACTCTTGCAAAGCTCACAGACCTAATTAGCTAGGTTAGGCTTGGATTACTAAGAAAGTGGTCTAAGGTGGGTTCACAAAATGAACACAAGGGCTTAGAAAGCTTCCTCAACCCCAAAATGGTCTATATCCACCATTGGTTCAATCCTCCAAATCACATAGTTCACATGCATGTGACTGTACTAAAGAACCAGGTTAATTACATAGAGATAATTAGCCTAGGGATTTATCTCAAAAATCATAAAACTAACACTAAGCTTCTGAGATTTAGGAATCTTAAAGAGCATGATCCTAACTTGTATTTCCCAAGTGGTCGAGAAGATCCACTGGTTAAATCCCAAGTTAAGATCACATCTTTGGAGCAGACCCAGTAAGCTAAGGACTCTCAGACAGTGAGTAAACGAAAAATCCTAACTCTTATGAAACCTTACAAAAAAAAATAAAACCAACTGGAATGTTGAAGTAACTCAAAGAATCACAAAGTTCTGCAACTGGATCCACAAAATGAATCTGTACCAAGCTGTACACTATCCAAATAACTCAGAAAAAACTTTTATTTCCTTCTCTAAACATCAAGTTCCATACACAGTAAACTCTAACCTTCCTAAAAGGAATAAGAACATCTAATACCATCATCTTGAAATTACAAATGCTCCAAGAAGTTGGTGTGGCTGGTTACATTTGAGTTGTCATTCTTCGAGCAACATTTTGCAAAAGTTTCTCATGCAACATTTTGGAAAAAGACAATTTTTTGGCAACATTTGTCAAAGTTGCTATTTTGAGTAAAGTGCCAACACTACCAACCTCCAAGGGTGTGGGAGAGATCTAAAACATGCCAATTTCCTATGATAGGGTCTTAAAATATAAACTTCTAACTAAAGACTAAAATCACTAAAAGAGACAAACATGGTCTAACATGGTTTCAGGAACCCATAGGTTTATAACTTAACTTAGGGTCCTTCAACTTCCACAATAGATCCACACATGCACACACTAGGGTGATCCAAAGGATTCACCTTTAAGCACAAAAATAGGAACTTTAGGAGGTGCCTTGCACCACTTTCTCATTGAATGTGCAGCCTATGAAGATATTCATGCTAAATATGAAGTCATCTTGAAAGTGGACAACATGAACAGTCTATTTGAAGAGGATAAGGTCAACCAAACTGCAAGTTTGATGATCAAGATTCATAAAAGAAGATCGGAGTTGGAAACAATTATGGAAATTGTTTAAGGTTGTGATTTCCTTTGGTCCCTTAGGCTGCTTGGTCTCGTGGACATCTTTAAAGTCATTCATTCATTCATCGCTACTGCAAACAATAATTTATGTATTCTTTTTTTAAATTATTTTCTAAATTTTGGAGATCATAGAAACTATCAACATATGAGTAAACAAGCCAAGTTAATTTTAGTTTGTTTCCATGGCGATTTTCCAGTGATTCGAAATTAGGCCCCATTCAGTTGTGGGAATTAGGAAATGTCAAATTTGATCAAATGTTGGAAATGGTCAAATCATGGATTTGATATTCTGATTTTTCATTTCTAGATTATAGTTTGGACCATTTGGTTGACCCAGAATATGAGCGAGAATATGCATTTCCTCCGTTTGGTTCCACATTTTGAAACTAGAATTGGAATTTGAGTTTGCATTTTTTTTAATTATTTTAATATTTTTTAATTTAATAGTTTACTTTTATTAATTGATTTATTCATTTATTTATTTTTATTTTATTTAATTTTATATAGTGTTACCACCTATTCTTTCTCATTGTTTATTGGCTTCTGTGTTTCGCTTTCTTTTGAGTTATGTGAAGTAAGTGACATGTGTTGCAAAGTCGGTCCTCCTGTTGAACTACAAACCTTGAACTATTTTAGTTCAAAGTTCAAGGTTCAAGCATCGGATGTAAATTGTTACAAGCCTTGGGTGGTAGCTAGTCCATGCCTTTTTATGATTCTTCATTTATTTTCAAATGTACTAAGGGGCAGTGCTTCAATTTCAAGCATTCAGAATGATTCAAGTTGAGTTTCAGAGTTCAAAAGTTGCAGAATTTTGGCAATCTAGTTTACTGGAAGGAATAGACACATGCTTTTTAATGCAAACACATGATTTTATGATTGTGAGTCATCCAAAGTGGTTCCTATAGATATAAGTACCTTATGAATGATTATTTTAATGGATAATTCAATTCCATTTATGCTCAGCATTGACAGATAAGCCAAATGAAAGAATGCAAGAGAAAACGAAGAAATCTGATTTTCTGTAGTTTTATATACCTGTACTTAGAGATGCGTAACTTCCATCTCTAGCATAATTTTCTCAATCTCTCCAGTGACGTTGTAGACAACTAGGATTATGGAAACATATCCAAAATTGAACTTGATCCAACGGTCGAATACAACTTTATGCCCCCCGCATGGAGACACATTTTTCTGTCAGAGATATTTTCAGTCCGCCCAGCATAACAAATATTTTTATTTTTGGTTTAACATATTCAAATGCCACTTGTCCAAATATAATTTAATATGTTAAGCCATATCCTTATAAACTTTAAAATCAATAGTTTATAAATATATCGTGTTTTAAAAAAATAAATACTTTGGGAATGAATGAAAAATATTTTCAAGAATTAGTTATGGGATAAAAGCTGAAAAGTTACGGGAAGTGAAAGAACAAGGTGAAAGTATCCAAGAATCAATTAACTGAGAAAGGGGCTGAAGATTATTTATTGGAAGATTTTGATGAAGTAGGGGTTCTTCTTTTTTCAGCGGTGTGTTGGCTACAGGAGGGGATTTTCCACTTTACGAAGTTTCTAGAATTTTGGAAGAGGGATGAAAGGGAACGATATTTTGTTTTTACAAACTTGTGAATGTGGCAGGGATATAATTGATCTGTTGGTCACTTTATCAAATGTTTAAGAATAAAGGGGAAATGTATATTTTAATTAGTAGGTTTTAGTATATGTTTTTCCTGATTGAAATAAATCTTTTGGTGATTCCAATCATTTTTAAATATTATCATGTCTCATTTTGTCAAGTTCAAGTATGTGTTATGGAGTCTGTTGGCTTTATGCCTCATATGTTCGTAAAACAAGATGTTAAATTTTCTTTTGTTTCTCTGTGTTGGGAAAGTTAGATCAATGTTCTATTGGTATTTATTCGTTTCTTTCTCCATCTTTAATCTTAAAATCACATTTATATCATGTTTATGAGTAGATGTTAGTGTGCCTTCCGTGCCTTCTGGTTAAAGGTATAATATTTATTTCATTCATTGTAAATCATAAGAGGGAGTTGTACCTCTCAATTCAGAGGAGGGTTATCAATCTAATGATAACTCATCCAACTGTTGGTAGCATTTGTTCTTCTATTTGGCCATTTTGGTTCTTTCTTTGTATATCTTTTCGAAGGACAAATATGTTTACTAACATATAGAAAATCTTTAAAAAATTTATTTTTTTAAAATGTAATAATTTTTTCAATTTTTTTTAATAAGGTTAATTTTTAATTTTGTTTAATTTTATATAGAAAATCATAACCAAGTCATAAACAACAAAAAAATCATGATTTTACCAAAATATGTCCACCATATCTACATGAAATTCTAAAAAAGTTTCAATATCCAGAATAGCCCTTTGTTAACCACATTTACGCATGGTCCCAATAAAGTAGTGTGAATACAACACAAAGAGGGCATCACTAAAACATTATTTCTAATCTCTCTATTGAAGTAATCTTGGTGGCACTAACTGCCTCTCAAGCATTGCACAAGTTGCACTCATTTCCTACATCAGGTGTAGATGTAGATGGGGTTTCATCGACCCACTGAAAGTATTGACATCCACTATTTCCCTACAATACCAAATCTACATTAGTTCTTCCTAGAATGATTAGTTGTTACATTATTTTTAAACATAAAATATATTTCCATTAACAACCTTTTTCCTATTTGGGAAACCCCAAAATTGACACCCATGATTGCTTGTTGTGCATGAGGTCTTCAACACGTAGTGGCCAACACCACATTGACACATAGGTACATTGAACAAAGTCATCAACGCTATTTCAACAAATATTGCACTGTCATTCCAACATATCTTTTTGTTAAGATGGTTATTTAGTTAATTCATGCTAATTATAATTGCAATAAAAAGCAACATACTTATGTAGACAACATCTCAAATTAGATTGCAACATGACAAGGATCAACAAGCCTGCTACTTTTATTTTTATTTTTATTATGAATGTATAATTTATTATTTATTATTTTTTGTGGGGGTGGAGTGGGAATTACTTTTCTTCATCATCCTTACAATTCCTCTCATTACTTCTTCTCTACTTCAAATAATTGGGAGTTCCTAGGAAAGATGATTGTACTCTACTATACCCTTTTTGGGCCAGGAAGGATAGTGGTTTTCAATCCACGCCTTTGATTTCCCTCTAATCAAGTAGTGCTTGCATCATCATCATCGTCATCTTTCTCTCTCTACAACTAATGTGCTTCTTTCTCATGGCCACTTCCTGCTTGGATAATTTCTTCTCTGTTATGATCTCCATTTCCCTGCATGCTTCGTCCTTCTTATATTCCATTTTTTTCTAAAAGGGTAGAGTAGACTTGAATCGAGGAAAATCAAAGGTTTGGATCGAACATAGTATAGTTTTTATATAACACCTTTTTGTTTTGAATCAAACAATTACTAAATAAAAAAGAAAAAACATCTGATCATATATATATTGACCCCACATATGTCAAATGTGCAAAGAAGTAGTAGAAACAATAGAACATTTACTATTTAACTACAAAGCAGCACACCAATGTTGAATGTACTTTAATGAAGTAGATTGTTATTAGTTTATATATGCAAGTTGCAACTAAAGATGTAAATTAATTTATATCCCAAAAAGTGTTATCATTAATAGAATTATAGTTCACATATGGGATTTGAAAACCCATAAATGCATAGTTGTCTAACAATGACTAATATGTGAAAGTTTCCAAAATATTTTGTAGAGAGTAATCTGATTTGATTATGTAGACCAATAGGAGATCAGCTAACTCATTCTACAAAGAATAAAGAATATATTTCAAATATGGAAGAATCAACTATTGAAAGATCTATGTTTTAATCCATCGATGATAAAATTAAGATTTGAAATCAAGTGCAAACACATATGTAGTCTAAGCCCATCAACAATATATGAATCAAGATAAAATAGAGAACCATAATTACATTTTAGACTCTCATTCTATAACTAAAAATTCATTCAAATACACTTCATAAAATGTTAGAAACTTCACATAATAACAAATCTACTTTAACAATCCATGGCTGATTAAAGAGACCTTGCATGCTATAATGAAAGGATCTACTAAGACAAAATAATTTTGACAACCTCTATGTTAGCCAAATAATCAAAGGAAATAGTAAATTAGAAAATAATCCCTTGCGTGTGTACCTATCTTCTAAAATTCTCATCTTACTATGTAGACATCTAGATAATGGAGAGGATTTTTGGATACAAGCACCTTCTACAAATTTTAAAGACATGTGAGGAAAATTTCAAACTTGAACTAACGATTGACACCTAAGAACATATGAGACCGAGGGATGCACACAACTAATTTTAAAGGGGAATGATCTAGCCTTAACTAGATAAAGAGAACTTATATTTATATCACATTGATTATGCCCTCAATTTGATCTATAATCCCTACAATTAATCCAAAAGTCACCATAGTATCTTTTCCTCCTTTCGCAAATTCCTCTAACAACTAAGGTTTTAATGCTTTCACTTTCTTAACTCAACTCGCAGTTGAATCTTTCTGTCAACAAAATGCTTGTCTTTTTTTTTTCTTGAAAATTGGGAGGAGGTTTTGTTGGCTTAAATATTTTAAACATTTCCCTGAATTGATGACCTAGATAATCCTTACCTTTGGATCAATAGTTGCAGGTCAGCAGGCTTTAACAAAATGTTTTTTTAATACTTGGTTCATGTACTGCTAACAAGTAGGATATACCAAACATCATTTTCATTCATTTTACAAACCATGTCCTTAGTTCACCAAGCACTACTAGATCTTATGTCCAAGTTCATAATTCTTTGAGATTAATTGCCTAGTTTCACATTTATTCTTTCAAAGAAATGATTGGCTTCATGAAAAATAAATCAAATGACATTAACTATAGGGGCTATAGTCATCTCTTAATTCCACTAAATGTTGTGGAACATAAACAGTCCAAATTGATAGCCTTCAGAATGGAATTATCATATTAGTGAAGGACCTAAATTGTAGGGAAATTACTCCTCCACTGACATGTGGCCAACAATAATACATCACGCCTCCTTCAAAAAATTTTAAGTATATTATGACAACATGTTAATCTCTAAACTTGATCAATTATTACCTCCATCAAATCCTCAGATTGATGGAAATGGGATATTGGTAGGTCGCCAAAGTGGCAAGCAACCAAGTAATCTGATTAGCCAAAGTGGAAAGTAACCAAGTTATCTGATTAACCAATAATGCATTCTTCAAAAGGAAGTCTCCCCATTACTGCCTTTGTCACCCATGCAATGCCTAATTAATCCAATCTACAAGTTTTCTAGTTGATCAATAGGCGATTCCACCTCTTAGAGTTTCTTGATTATACTTTATAGTCATAAGAATTAGTGTCATTGAAGACAGGTGAGATTCAATCCCATTATAGATCCAAAGACATATTATTTCTCAATAGTTAATATATAGTCAGAAAAAGGAAGCACTTCCATGGTAGAATTGTTTAGCCTTCTGAGTAAGTGGTTTCGGGTCATGTCAAGAACCTTGAATGGGTTCCTAATTTAGACCTAGCTTTCCCCCTGTTATGCCCTATTTTCCACCTCTCTCTAGCCAGTTTTTGGCATTATGGACTGCAGATTTGAGATCTTTGACCTCAGGGTCAAGGTCAAACTTTTAGGTGTATGTCGACCTTGACCCTGACCTAGGTCAAGGTTTACCTCACCCCTAACCTAGGTCAAGTTTGACCTTGACCTTGACCCAGGGTCCAGATTTTAGGATCTCACAGTTTCCAGATGTTGGTCTTTGAAAAAGTTTATTCCTGCTTCCGAGTCAATTGTTTCAGGTTCTGAAGCGATGATTCCTAAATTATATTTAATATAAGTCCTCTCCTAGGGGTAAAGGCTTTAATGGGAATTAAATTCTCCTATATTGGCATCCTTAGAAGATTGTGCCCTAATTTCATATAAAAGGAGGTTTTTCTCCTCTCATTTTCTCTAAGTCCTCTATCCAAGCCTAAGCATCATTGAGCAATTAAGAAGCATTATCAAGTGAAGTTCAAGCAAGCTAAGGAAAAATATTTTAAGTAAGCATATATCCATCATCAAGAATTCAAGCATTCATCAAAGAGATCCATGGGAGGCCATTGAAGGATTCAAGCTACATAGTGCCCTTTTTGGTGATCTCTCCATCCACCTTCTTCCAAGCCTCTTCATATTCAAGAACTCATTCAAGATTTGGTGTTTGAGATCTACAATAAATTGATTAAAGACATCCTAAATTCTAGATCCATTGGTGCATACATACTTGTGGATTCAAGGATTTGAATCCTCCGCAAGGACCATTACATGAGCAAGGTGAATTGTTCCATTTACTTTGTTTACTTCTACAATTTCAATTATATATTTGAGGTTAATTCCAAAACTAGGGTTTGACCAAGGCAAATCCCTCCCCCCAACAAAAAAAATCTCTTTTTCTTGCAGATACTGATTCGGGACTGTGTATTTGAACTCAGATATGGATACCCTTTTCAATGAACTATCGAGATCTGAAAATAGATTTTATGTCGAGGCAGCACAAGTCAGGGTCAATATTATTGGGTCAGGGGTGAGATTTGTGGGTCAAGGTCAATATTTTTCTCAATATGGTGTCGGATTGGAAAAATATTTCTAGGTTTTATTCGTCTCTGCGTTTTTGTCTCGGATCATACTTTAGATTTTCTAGAAATAGAGTACAGACCTCAGAAAATAGAATTCCTCAGATCTGCAATTCTTTAAGGTTGGTACTTCCTCTCATCCTTTTCAATATATCATATATCCTTAATCATAAAATAGAATTAAAGATCTTCCTCCCTACTCTCATTTCCAAATGGTTGATTCATTTATGCATTGATCCTTCTTTTGGGTTAATCAACTTGGATCTATCATTTGTGCATTTGGGGATAAAAGAGGAACATCTTATCTTCCTTCCCCCTATATGATTAATCACATTACAAGAATACACACAAAATAAACAATTAAATGTAAAGGTTAAGGAAATACAACACATTTCAAACTTAATCAAAACAAAATATCAAAACCCAATTTTCTTCCTTTACATTTTGGTGAACCCACGATAGACAACTCTTTCTTTTTGGTGTTAGATTTACATTTTTATGCTAGATCCTGCATGTTCTTTCAATTACATTTAAAATTAATAAATCAAAATCTTGTGTTAGTTCATTTGCATTGAATTGGTGTATGAGATTTACCATGTCTAGTCCTACTTATAGTGTCTCGGTTAGAAGAAGTCGTAGACTTATGGGTTCCTTTGATCCTGAGTCTTCCTCTCCTTTCCTTAGGATCCCAAAAGATAATTTGATAACTCATGATTCCAATCCTTCTATGGAGCATAACTCTTCTCACTCATATCATGATGAGGATGATGCCTTAAGAGTTCCTCCTGAACAAGTGCAAAAACTCTCAATCGAACTTGATAAAATGGGAAATTGGCTTATCCAAGAAAACCATAATCAAGATTCTATCCAAGCTATAGAG
>MU226813.1:1368544-1386261 GCA_018584345.1 Thuja plicata
TTTCTAAGTGGTGGGTTTTTGCCTCTTAATCGTAGCCTTTGATTTTTGCCTCTTAATCTCAATCATTCACTTTCCTTTAAAAGGAGACCTCTCCTTCTCATTTTCATATTAGGTTTTCATAGTATTGCATGCTGCAGGTTTGGAGAGAAATTTTGGAGGAGAATTTGAGCACTCAAGCTCTCTTTTTGTTTTCTTTATTCTTGCATTTCATGGCTCCTCATATAGATTAGAATCATGTTTATTTCCATAGATTATATTTGCATTCATATTTCCTTTCATAGACTAATATGCATTGTTATCATATAGAGTAGATTTCATTTTTATGCATATGAATCTCTTGTTTCATGGTGTATTTGCAATAGACACAACTAGGTCAATCTGAGGGCCTTCATTTTACATTTTTACACATCCATGACTAGAGAGCTATGGATCAATATTTGAGGCCTCATTCTTGAGAAACCTTGAATGGAATGATTCATAGAAGTGTGACAACATTTATGCACACAGGTGTTATAAAAAAATAACCAAAAATTAGAAAAATCCAACGGTTTAATTAAACGTTATATCCTCTATTTGATGCAGAGGCACTCTCCCACTAGTGCATGCATCTTGAAATCTCATACAATTTAGGACCTAACATGATCCAATCCACTTTCAATCAATAGTTAGAGGTAGAATACAATTTAAATCAACAACACAATTGGTTCCATTCGCAAGACAAATCAACTCCCAATCCATCAATCAAATTCATTCTTTAAACGCTATCTTGGTTCATTCACAATCACACCTTCCTTAAGATTTCCATACCTTATTCTTAAACATTGGATCTTAAATCCACTATTTATAAACATGATCCGTCTAAAATTGTCAATCCATTAAAAAAACTATTACCAACCCATAATTAGACCATCCAATCCATGTAGCAAACATCTTCCAAATTTGTCATGTCCAAGACAGTTCTGATACCCTATTTTCTGTTATTCACAAATTTCACACCTGACAATATTAGCCCAATCCCTCAGGTGGAGTTGTATATAATTAGGTGTTATAAAAAAATATCCAAAACTTAGAAAAATCCAACAGTTTAATTAAATGTTATATCCTCTATTTGATGCAGAGGCACTCTCCCACTAGTGCATGCATCTTGAAATATCATACAAGTTAGGACCTAACATGATCCAATCCACTTTCAATCAATAGTTAGAAGTAGAATACAATGTAAATCAACAACACAATTGGTTCCATTTGCAAGACAAATCAACTCCCAATCCATCAATCAAATTCATTCTTTAAACACTATCTTGGCTCATTCACAATCACACCTTCCTTAAGGTTTCCACACCTTGTTCTTAAACATTGGATCTTAAATCCACTATTTCTAAACATGATCCATCTAAAATTTTCAATCCATTAAAAAAACTCTTACCAACCCATAATGAGACCATCCAATCCATGTAGCAAACATCTTCCAAATATGTCATGTCCAAGACAGTTCTGATACCATGTTTTCTATTATTCACAACTTTCACACCTGAAAATATTAACCCAATCCCTCCGGTGGAGTTGTAGATAATTAGGTGTTATAAAAAAATATCCAAAACTTAGAAAAATCCAACGGTTTAATTAAATGTTATATCCTCTGTACCAAGCCCAATTTTGACTGTCATAAAATAGAGAAAAACATCCACACACATCCATCTAGGGCATCAAGTTCATTAATCCATAATTATCCATTGAATCCCAAACCAAATTTATTTTAAATATACATGAATCTCCTTCAATAATATGTAACATTTAGATTTTTCATTTTTATTTTCCCTTAGGCATTACATTTGATTCTATTACATGGAATATAATATCCAAATATGGATTAACATATTGCATTTAAAATATCCCTCAGGATCTCCTGCAATGTCCTGATGTCTAGGTGCTCCTGCACCATACTACCAAGTTTTAAAAGTTTCCAAGTCTCTTGGAAACATGGAACCAATACCTTGCAAGAAAATTTAGACCAAAAAATATTATTTACCTCCTTTACCTCTATACTTTCATGCCTCTTTCCTCAGCAACTTTGTCTTCAAGGACACAGGACTATCCTTTTCATCTTCTTCTCTAGTGCCCCTATTAGTGGACCATCCATGGTTACACTTCATGGTGCCTTATCAATCAAAGATCCACCTTTACCTTGCTGCTCCAAACAACTCACCTCTTGCCTCACCTAAGAGTCCCATCCTTCCTCTTTCCCTAGTCTCTTGGCAACCAAATGGACCAATCCTTGGCCCTAGACCATCTCTTGGCCCTTGACAGACTTCCAGTGTCTATACACACAACCCAACCTTCATATGCAGCTAGTGGATAAGCACCTACAACCAATAAGAAAACCAAAACACAAAACCTCCTCTTAGCCCAAATCTTTTGCTGGGCTCTGATACCAATTTGATGCAAAGGCACTCTCCCACTAGTGCATGCATCTTGAAATCTCATAAAATTTAGGACCTAACATGATCCAATCCACTTTCAATCAACAGTTAGAGGTAGAATACAATGTAAATCAACAACACAGTTGGTTCCATTCGCAAGACAAATCAACTCCCAATCCATCAATAAAATTCATTCTTTAAATGCTATCTTGGTTCATTCACAATCACACCTTCCTTAAGGTTTCCATACCTTGTTCTTAAACATTGGATCTTAAATCCACTATTTCTAAACATTATCCATCTGAAATTGTCAATCCATTAAAAAAACTCTTACCAACCCATAATGAGACCATCCAATCCATGTAGCAAATATCTTCCAAATCTGTCATGTCCGGGATAGTTTTGATACCCTGTTTTATGTTATTCACAACTTTCACACCTAACAATACTAGCCCAATCCCTCTAGTGGAGTTGTAGATAATTAGGTGTTATTAAAAATATCCAAAATGTAGAAAAATCCAACGGTTTAGTTAAACATTATATCCTCTATGCCGAGTCCAATTTTGACTGTCATAAAATAGAAAGAAACATCCACACACATCCATCTAGGGCATCAAGTTCATTAATCCATAATTATCCATTAAATCCCAAACCAAATTTATTTTAAATATACATGAATTTCCTTCAATAATATGTAACATTTAGATTTTTTCATTTTTATTTTCCCTTAGGCATTAAATTTGATTCTATTGCATGGAATATAATATCCAAACATATGGATTAACATATTGCATTTAAAATATCCCTCAGGATCTCCTGCAATGTCCTGATGTCTAGGTGCTCCTGCACCATGTTTGTAAATGTTTCCCTTGTATAGTCTGCTTGGATCTGTGACATGGTAGCACTGATTCTTTTTGGTCTCCAGGTTGTGGTCCGAAAAGATTCTTCTTTGTAACTCTTAAGTTTTCTTTCCTCCATTGTGATTGTAGTTCTACTTTCTTTAGGGAATGATGTCAATTCATTTGCAATAATATCATATCTATATATACACATGTTATCTTATGATCATACTGACCCCACAGTAGATAGATCCCTTCTATGTTCTTTTGTATGTTTATGTTTATTTCCCTTGATTTGTCTTCATTTGGGGGCATCTCGTAGTGGAAATGTAATCCGTAGAGTTGTTTATGTTTCCGTTAAAACCATTGCTCCTGTTAAAGTGTTAGCAATGACTTTAACATAGGGACATATGCTCTACTCACTTTTTTCACACACACATGTTCAAAATATTTTCAAACACTTAAAACTTTTTCCCTTTATGGATTAAAAACTAATCCTTAAAGCATGGACATTTTACTTTTTAGGATCTCTTGATCCCTCCAATTTAAATTTACATGGATCTCTTGATCCCTCCAATTTTTCAATGTTTTGATCCCTTAAGGTCAGAAGGTGTCCTTAAGAATGGATCTCCCTGATGGGTTGACTAGTGATTAGCCACACTCACTAGGCAGTTCAACTCCATCTTTTCAGTTACGTTGTTTACTTGTGTGGTTCACAATGGGATATATGTTCTCATTGGGCAAGGTAATCACTCTCTCTCTCTCTCTCTCTCTCTCTCCTTAACTAGTGATGTCTCTCTTATCATGATCTTAGGGTTGATAAAGACTTAAGTCCCTTGGGGGCTTGAGGATTTCTTTGTCCCTTTATTCCAATAAGATTGTTTGTTCTTTATGATCTCGTTTACCAAGAGTTTTATTGAGTCCATACTCTTGCTAAAGTGGGGGCTAAATGTATAGTCATAAAATAGAAGTACTTCCATGGTAGACTGGTTTAGCCTTCTGAGTAAGTGGTTTGGGGTCATGTCAAGCACCTTGAATGGGTTCCTAATTTACACCTAGCTTTCCCCCTATTCTTCCCTATTTTCCACCTCTCTCCAGCCAGTTTTTGGCATTCTGGACTGCAGATTTGAGATCTTTGACCTCAAGGTCAAGGTCAACCTTTTAGGTCTATGTTGGCCTCAAACCTGGCCTAGGTCAAGGTCGACCTCACCCCTGACCTAGGTCAAGGTCAACCTTGACCTTGACCCAGGGTCCAGATTTTAGGATCTCACAGTTTCTAGATGTCGGTCTTTGAAAAAGTTAATTCCTGCTTTCGGGTTGGCTGTTTTGGGTTCCAAAGTGATGATTCCTAAATTATATTTAATATAGGTCTTCTCCTAGGGGTAAAGGCTTTAATGGGAATTCAATTCTCCTATGTTGGCCTCCTTAGAAGATTGTGCCCTAATTTCATATAAAAGGAGGTTTTTCTCCTCTCATTTTCTCTAAGTCCTCTATCCAAGCCTAAGCATCATTGAGCAATTAAGAAGCATTATCAAGTGAAGTTCAAGCAAGATAAGGAGAAATATTTGAAGCTATCCATCATAAAGCATTCAAGCATTCATCAAAGAGATCCATGGGAGTCCATTGAAGGATTCAAGCTACATAGTGCTCTTTTTGGTGATCTCTCCATCCACCTTCTTCCAAGCCTCTTCATATTCAAGAACTCATTCAAGATTTGGTGTTGGAGATCTACAAGAAATTGATTGAAGACATCCTACATTCTAAATTCTAGGTCCATTGGTGCATACATACTTGTGGACTCAAGGATTCAAATCCTCCACAAGGACTTTTACATGAGCAAGGTAAATTGTTCCATTTACTTTGTTTACTTCTGCAATTTCAATTATATATTCGAGGTTAATTCCAAAATTGGGGTTTGACCAAGGCAAACCCCTCCCCCCAAAAAACAAATCTCTTTTTCTTGCAGATACAGATTTGGGACTATGGATTTGAACTCAGATCTGGATACCCTTTTCAGCGAACTATCAGGATCTAAAAATAGATTTTCTGTCGAGGCAGCATAGGTCAGGGTCAAGATTATTGGATCAAGGGTGACATTTGTGGGTCAAGGTTGACCTTTTTCACAAGACGGTGTCGGATGAGAAAAATATTTTCGGGTTTTGTTCGTCTTTGCATTTCTGTCCCGGATCATACTTCATATTTTCCAGAAACAGAGTACAGACCTCAAAAAATAGCATTCTTCAAATCTGCAATTCTTTAAGGTTGGTACTTCCTCTCATCCTTTTCAATTATTGCAATATATCATATCTCCTTAATCATAAAATAGAATTTAAGATCTTCTTCCCTACTATCATTTCCAAATGGTTGATTCATTTATGCATTGATCCTTCTTTTGGGTTAATCAACTTGGATCTTTCATTTGTGCATTTAGGGATAAAAGAGGAACATCTTAGCTTCCTTCCCCCTATATTCTTAATCACATTACAACAATACACACAAAATAAACAATTAAATGTAAAGGTTAAGGGAATACAACACATTTCAAACTTAATCAAAACCCAATTTTCTTCCTTTATAGTTAATTATCTTAAAATTCAACAATGACAATTTATGAATCTAGTTTTATGGAAATATCCCACAACATTTCCTAAAGTAATTAATTTGGTCGCTAGTATAGGGAATAGTCTATACATCCTTCAATGGTGAAATCTTTGATATGATTGTCAACATTGGTAAGAGAAAAAATAATATATGGCGGCATCAGACCCCATTGATCTGGTTGGAGTTTGATTGACTACTTCAGTTTAACCATCCATTTGATGATATGCAAAATTATATGGAAGTATTAGAATTATTTAGAATAACTGAGGGGGGTTGAATCAGTTATCCAAGGTCCAAATGTACCAATTGAACTTTCAAATGCTTCAACCAACCCAGGGTTTCCACATTAAGTCCTGGTGTCATACTTGTGTGAATGTCATTTGTTGTGTTGTACTATTAACAGATTTATATTCTACAAGATGGTTACATTAGGATAGTAAACTACAAGTATATATTATTGATTATATGCCATAGACACCCTCGGTAACTCTTCCTTCTCTCACAAAGCCATCTCTGTGTAACTCGGTAATTAACTGACACTCGGAAAATGCTAATGCTCGGTCAACACTAAATTTTCCTAGCATATATTGGTGCTCGATCGACACTCGCATCACTCAACATTACTCGACATATACATAAGTTCCTTAATCTTCTGCTCTGTTACTTGATCAAGACTATGTAGACCTTATGGCAAGACATGTTGTCAATTAGTGCTAAAACACTTAGTCACTTATATGAATACAGTGTTGACCGAGCCAACAACTTGAAGTGTAACCCGAGCAGTTACAGTGTTGATCAAGTAGTTAGTTCAGAATAGTATCACCTGAGTCACCAGTGTTACTCAAGTTACTATCTTCGAGTGATCATTGTGACCCGAGCACCCAGTGTCACCCAAGTGCTAGAGTTTCCAATTCACTGTGTCACTCGAGTGTCAATATATCACCCAAGTGGATTACTGGACCCGAGTATCAGCATTGGGCCAACTTAGCACATATTTTTTGATACTAATTAAGTATGTTAAGTAGCCAACTTATGAAGGTAATTGATTTGGATAGATATATATGTAAGGTAATTTATTTATCCAATGTGTGGAATAGAAGTAGCAGATATATTAGTATGGATATGTGAATATGAAGTGACAGATTGATTAGAAGGCTACAACAGTATAAGGAACAACAGAGACTCATCTATCACATTCTGGTGATCATTATTATTTCAAATGATCTTATACAGGAAGTTAGATTTGCATAGTAGATCATTCATTGGTTCATCCTAATAGGTTTATCAGCAAAATACTTTAACAGGGTGGACTTAATAGTCTTTATCAAATCTCCTAACATAGTGCATACTTTATTGTATTGTATAAATCCTTTCAGAAGGTGGACCTAATATTCCTTAATGCTCCTAACAAGGAAGGCCATTAGAAGTGGTCAATTGTAAGCCTTAACCGGCCAAATTTATTACTGCAGTATTAAATCTTGTGGGTACCATCCCTACCCCAGTTTTACTTTCTATTTGGAAGGTTTCTAGGTAACCAAATATTGTGTCAATTATTGGGGATGTTTAATGATTTTATGTTCCATGCATGCAATCATATTAGAAAATCTAATAAAGGATAAAAGTAAATAAGTTTTATTGGTTCTTGATTCAGCCCCCCCCCCCCCATCCACTCTCAGTCACCTAGCCTCAATATATTTCCAAAAATTGGTATTAGAGCTAAAGGTTCTCTTATCAGAAGTTTAACATCTTGAACAAAGATCAGAGGCAATGGAAATATACGAACTAGAGAAATCCATTGAGAATGAAAAGATAGATCTACAAGTGGCCATGGATCAAATCAGAAAACTCAAGGAGCATCTCTCTCATTCCCTGAAAAGAAGAAAAGATTTAGCAGTGCAAATGAATGATAAAAATTACATAGAAGAAAGAATTGAAGATTTATGCAAAGAAAGAATCTCTGAAGAAGCTGATATGGACATTGAAGACCTACTTGCAAATAATCTCAATTTACATGAAGAAGTCAGAAAGTTAAGGAGAGAACAAGAAATTCCTTCACTCAGAATATGTGAAGTCATGGAACAAAAGAACTAAGTAGAAAATGACAGAGAAATGGCATAAGAAGATAAAAGATTGCTAAGTACAAGATTAGAGAAAAAATAAAATGAAATCCATCATTTGTCACTTCAGCAAGCAGATATGATAAATCAACTCAATAGTGCAATCAAGAAGTTATCAATCTGAGGTCTGAAAATGAAAGGTTGTGAAATGATCTCAATACTAAAAAGCAAACCAATGAGAGTATGATGAATTCACAAGTAAGCATGGATTAGTTGATAGAGAAAACTCAATTTAGACATCATGGACAGACTGGATTAGGTTATACTGAACAAGGTGAATCCTCACAACAAGGAGCTCAAAACAACAAGAAACCTACTTGCAATCATTGTGGTAAGTTAGGGCACATAAAAAATAAGTGTTGGAGCAATGGGAATTCAAAGTTTAATGGAAAATGCTATAGGTGCAACAAACATGGACATAGGGAAAGTGAATTCATTGAGAAACCTAAGTTTGAAGGAAAATGTTTCAATTGTAACAAACAGGGTCACAAGTCTTCTGAGTGCAGAACTAAGAAATGGAACCCTACTGAACAACTAGCAAAAGAAATTTGTTGGGATTACAAAATATAGAGAAGATGTTGTCATTGTGGTGAATATGGACATATTGGTGCAAAGACTCACCTCAGAAAAAGGAATCCTACTAAGAGATGTTTTGTGTATAAACAACTCGGTCATCTAAGAAAGAATTGTATGAACAGAGAAAAAGTGTATACTGGTTTTGAGAAAGGAAAAGAAAAAGTTTCTAAAATCAAAACACAGATGAGTGAGCAGTGGGTAATGAATTCTTCTGGGAATTTAGACCAAAAAAATGAAGGATCAAATGGCACCCAAAATAGTGAGTTGGGTGGATCCACCATCTCTGAATAAAGATGCAAGGAGACAACTGGAACTGTGCATACAAGATATCATACATCAGTTCAAGATATACTAGCAAGTCCAAATCTACATATTGATGCACTAGGACACATTATGGTTCTAACTGAGTCAGGATCTAAGTTACAACCAAGTAACTTAGGTTTAACTAAGTTAATTCATGTTGTATGGTTTCAAAGATGCAAAGGGTAGTTTTCGCCGAGCTTCTGATTAAGTCTGGGAGAACTACCCAAGCTATGACAGCTACCATGTACGGAGCATTTAATGAAAATATTTATGATTAAATTCTCATAAATAGTGAAATCAAAGGGTTATTGTTTACAGTTTACAGAGTGATTCAGAGCTTATAGCGATCTTAGAGAAAATTTATGTTTGAAAGTCTAGTTATAGTGAAGTTTTATCAATCCTTCAAGCGTTATGGCATCTTCATCCAGCAGCAAGGTTAAGAAAGGATCCAAGATGTTAGTGAGGAATGATGTTTGCAAACCACCAAAGTTCAAAATTCATCCTACGATTGTAGAGGAGAGATCCGATGGGAGCCCATTCCCAAATTCCTCCTAAGGTACTATTGATTCATGACATCTGAGATTTCTATCATTGCATCATTCAAGATCTAGGCACACTAGAAACTTTGTGTAGACAGAAACCTAAAGCCAGAACACAAACACGTTGAAGTCAAGGGTTTAACTCATATCATGCATATGTCAAAGAACTTTCAGAAAAAGTGGATTCGATTTATTCAGAGCCGTGTTCATGACATGCATCTCTGGTTGGAGCAACCAGTGAAGATCACTAAGCTGATGGTACAATGATTGATAGGATACCCAATGCTTGAAAAACCAAAAGCTACCAAAACCCTACCCCGGGATGACCTAGCCAAGAAGACTCTTGCCGAATGGGATGGAAGAGGTGTGAAGTTGAATGGATTCACTGACATGGAATTGAAGTTTGGAATTCATGTAATTATGCACAAGATATACAATTCTAGCTGACCAAATAGTGTACCATGTGAGGTTGTGGAATTGGAAAACAAAGTGGTCAAGAACAATCTGTCATTCGACCTTGTCGAGTTATAGTTCATCCAACTAAGAAAAAACATGGAGAGCATTCGGGTATCAAATACCAATCCATGTAAGTTTGGTTCACTTCTGGTCTACATATTCTTTTATGTTCATAAGTTTTTCCCTTCAAAAGGCACAGTTGTCTGGAAAAAGGACAGAATTATAGTCTATCAGATAAATGAATTCATAGTAGAATTGGGAGATAACTTTGAAAGCATCATGGATGCTTACTTTGAAAGTTTCAGAGGGAAGATGCAGAATAGATACAAAATCCCAAAACAATTGGTAGAGGACTACAAGGATGACATATTTTTTCTAGTTGATTGTGACAAAGTATACATCCAAGCAGTCAAGCCTAGGGTTGCATGGGTGAAACCTCTTGCATATGAGGTTAACATTGATGAGACAAGAGACATCATTGAAGCTCTTGTAAATGAACCTATTGATCCCAAAGCACCATATTTTGGTACTTATGAAGAAGCTAAGGGAAAAATATCATTAGAGATTGAGATTCCTAAAATCTTGAAGAGAGGAAGGCGGAGATTAGAGAATTTTGGAAAGAAGTATGGCAAGTCATCAGACTCTCCTCCTTCAATCACTGAAAGCAAAGGAGATGACATAAATATAGAAGAAGATGAATCTGAGAAAGAAGAGGAAGAAGTAGAAGTGGAGTCTCCTAAGAAGAAGAGGTTGGCCCCCAAGAAAACACAAAATATCTCTACCCTTGTCTTCACTACAAGAAAACCCAGAAGATTTAGAAGAAAATTGACTATGCCTAAAGAAGATGAAGAAGAAGATAGAGTCATATTCAAGAAGCCCCCACCTACCTTTGATTAGAAGATTGAATATTTTAAAGGAGGTAGTGGTATGGGATCTCTCAAATCATTGAAGTATGCTTCCAGAACCAAAGATGGGCAGAAGATGATTGAGGATGCATTAGTAGAGAAAATGGAAAGATGGAAGTATGATCCATCTGAATTGAAAAGCCATATGACTAAAGGCCTTCTCAAGGCTATCACCATTCACTGGCACGATGTAGTTCATATTGAAAAGGAAAGAAGGAAACAAACCTTGAAGAAAGGCATGCCTACTATGACTGATAAAGAGGTAAAAGATGCTATGACTTAGTATGAGAGTAATCACACTCCAAGTTTTAAGACCTTTCAAATCTTGAACAAGAAAATAGATGATGTGTGCAATCCACAACAAAGATATGGAAGACAATTTTTTATGACAAGGGAGAAGATAAGACACAGGATCATGGTATAGACCCTCATGTATAGGATAAAGATGAAGAGTTACCAGAGATTTAGACCATTGAAGAATCTAATATTGAACAGATAGCAGTAGAAGTGATGGCATCCCTGCCCCAATCACCTATACAGAAAATCTTATCTTTGAGAAAAGAAAAAGTCACAGAGTCTACATCAGGACTAGTAGGAACCAAGCATCAGGCTCTACCTACTACTCAGCCAATCCAAACTAAGTCACAAAAGGAAACTATGAATGTTTCTACAGTTAGCACTGATTCTGCAGTTGGTGCATTAAAAGTTCATGACCTACTCCAACTGAACACTAAAGAAAAGGATGAGGTTGGAAAAGGTAAGGAAATAGTTCCTTCACCTAATCCCAAGGTCAAGGGTAAAGAAAAATAAATAATAAATGATGATGTTTACCTTGAGGAAGATATTGTGATTCCAAATTGGGATCTCTCCAACCTGACAGCTGAGCAGATGGATATCCTTGGGTAGCTATGGAAGAAAAGAGAAAAACAACAGAAGCTCATAGAAGAGAAGAAAAGAAACAAAGTTCTACAGGACATCAAAGGTATTTTTCTGGATTCACTAGAGATTGAATTTAATGAGAATGATTCCAAAATGGACCAACTTATTGACATAGTTCAAAATTTTAATCATGATCTTAGTGGAAATTAGAAAATAAGGTTCTAGAGAATGTTGCAGGAAAGATTGAAATAGATCAGGTGAAGCTAACCACTGTCATTAGCTCTCTAGAAACCACTATGAACAATTTTGTGGCATTACTTATAAAGTTGAGTGACACTTCCAACTTTACCATGGAAATAAAGAATAAGCTGAAAAATAGAGACACTGAAGGCAAGTGCAAACCAGTTGGCACTTGATCCAAGTTCAAGTTCAGCACATTTTGTAAAGATCAAGTATCTGACTGATCTGTAGGTAGAGCTACTAAGGGAAGAAGCAAGAACAAGAGAATCCCTAACAGCTATACAGAGCCAACTCCTTCCTCATATGGATGTCATGCAGAAACATATTTCTCATCAAAGACACTCATACATGATAACAACATTTTGGTTGCAGAGCTTATGATGGAGTTGTCTATAGAAATTCAGATTGAGTTGCACATCCTGAAGGTGTTGCAAGATAATTGGGACAAGACTTTGTCTCAAATTTTGAAGGTACATTGTGATTTCCTTTCCTATTTTGGAATTACCTTGTAGATATACTTTTTGGCATTTGTGTCAAAAACAAGGGGGAAAGTTAGAAATTATATACAAGGATAGAATTGTATATATATGAGGAAATACATATACAGAGAAAAGAGATATATATATATATATAATAGAAGTGTTACAAAAAAAGTTTTTAAAAATAGAAAACAGAGTCAGTTGTAACCGAGTTGGAGAGTAGCAGTCAAAACCTAAGCAAGTACCCAAGCACATGGTAAGGGGGAGTTTTGAATGAAGTTTGATCAGAGTTTTTGTATATGATAAGTGTTTTTGTCACTAATGCCAAAGGGGGAGATTGTAGACCTTATGGAAAGACATGTTCTCAATTAGTGCCAAAACACTTAGTCACTTATATGAATACAGTGTTGACCGAGCCAACAGCTTGAAGTGCAACCCGAGCAGTTGCAGTTTTGATCGAGCAGTTAGTTCAGAACAGTATCACCCGAGTCACCAATGTTACCCAAGTTACTATCTTTGAATGATCATTGTGACCCGAGCACACAGTGTCACCCAAGTGCCACAGTTGCCAATTCACTATGTTACTTGAGTGTCAGTATATCACCTGAGTGGATTACTGGACCCAATTATTAGCATTGGGCCAACTTAGCACATATTTTTTGATACTAATTAAGTATGTTAAGTAGCTGACTTATGAAGGTAATTGATTTGGATAGATATATATGTAACATACTTTCTTTATCCAAAGTGTTGAATAGAAGTAGTAGATATATGAGTATGGATATGAGAATATGAAGTGGCAGATTGATTAGAAGGCTACAACAGTATAAAGGAATAGGAGAGACTCATCTATCACATTCAGGTGATCAGTATTATTTCAAAGGATCTTATTCATCAAGTTAGAGTTGCATAGTGGATCATTCACTGGTTCCTCCTAACATGTGTATCAGCAAAATCCTTTAACAGGGTGGACTTAACAGTCCTTATCAAATCTCCTAACAGAGTGCATACTTTATTGTATTGTATAAATCCTTTCACAAGGTGGACCTAACAGTCCTTATTACTCCTAACAGGGAAGGCCATTAGAAGTGGTCAATTGTAAGCCTTAACTGGACAATATTACTACAGTATTAAATCTTGTGGGTACCATCCCCACCCCGGTTTTACTTTCTATTTGGAAGGTTTCTAGGTAGACAAATATTGTTTCAAGTATTGTGGATGTTTAATTCTTTTATGTTCATGCATGCATTCATATTAGACAATCTAATAAAGGATAAAAGTAAAAAAGTTTTATTGGTTCCTTATTCAACCCCNGGTTCCTTATTCACCCCCCCCCCCCCCCCTCTCAGTCAACTAGCCTCAATATATTTCCAACAGACTAATCTTGTAGCGATCCAAACTTCACTTGGACTTAAGATAAATAATATATTACCTTGTCAAGGTGCAATCTCATGAAGTACCCTTTGTAGTTTCACATAACTCAACCATTTCACCAGGTCTTTTTTTTATCTCTTCTTTTCAAATCTTCTTCATCAATCAATTGATATGGCACTTTAAAATATAACAACTATCTTACCAGTTAAGGTTTGACAGCAATGGATTTATAACAATTGTTTCAATTGTAGTTTCCAACAATCTCCCTCTTTGACATTGATAGCAAACACATGCAAACAAACAACATATGTAAGGTTCCCAAACAATCCAAAAAATATGTTCTCTAAAAATATTTTCATTAATGTTCTTAGCTTCATTATGATTCTCTCTAATAAAATTATTTCTCCCTCTTATATATATTTCTCTCTGTAGCTTATATCTCTCTGTGTCTTCTATGAAAATCTCCCTCATAGTATATCTCTCTCTTTGTCTCCTTACTGATTTTTCTTATGTAAATCTCCCTCTTTGAAAACAATGCCAAAGACATACATCTTTATTATGTAGATATCTCTATGTCTATTTTTTGAATTCTATACTCCCTCTGCCATCTTGCTTATGACAGATCAACATATTTTCTTAATACTTCACAGCTTCAGGCAACACCTAAAGTGACCACCATTTGCATCAATCTGTCAGATATTATATGTAATACATTTGATGCAACCACTTTATATGATCTTAGTTAGCCTCAGATAGGGGAATCACCTCTAATTTTCCTCTTAGATACTAATGAGCATCCTTAGGTAAAGCCTTAGTAAATATATCTGCCAACGGTTCCTTTGTATTACATATTTAAGTCTTACTTCTTTTCCTTGTACCAGCTCTCTCAAGTAATGATACTTGATAGAAATATGCTTGGTATTTTTATGCATCACAGGTGTTTTGAAATATTAATAGCACTAGTTTTATCACAAAAAATCACAAATGGTTCTATGATCTCTTCCTTCATACCTTTCAACAATTGCTTGATCCACACTATGTTTGAACAATTCACTGTTGTTGCTACATATTCAGACTCTGCTATAGATTGAGAAATATAGTTATGTTTATTGCTTGTCAAAAAGACTAATCTCTTTCCTAAAAAGAATGCACCTCCACTTGTTCTCTTTCTATCATCAACATTACCTGTCCAATCCGCAACTGTGTAAACTTTCAGTTTAAACTTCTCATTCTTCTTGTAATATAATCCATAGTTCTTTGTTCCCTTCAAATATCTCAGAATCCTTTTCATTGCCATCAAGTGACTATATTTAGGATTTGCATAAAATATTGCAACAATCCCAACTACCAATGCAATATCTGGTCTATTGTGGACAACATATTATAGTTTTCCAATCATTGATCTATATAGAGTTTGATTTACTTCAGCTATCTCATCAGTCTTTGATAGTTTCTGTCTAGTAGCCATAGGATTAGTTATAGGTGTGGATTCCACCATGCCAAAAAAATTTAGTATCTCCTTGGTATACTTATATTGTGTAATGCAGATACCTTTCTTCATCTGATATACTTTCAAACCAACAAAGAATTTGATCTCTCCAAACATAGACATCTCAAATTCAGTTTGCATCTCTTTTTCAAATAATTGGCATAAAACATCTTGTCCTCCAAATATGATATCATCAACAAATATTTTAGCTAATAATATCCCTTTACCTTTATCAGACTTTAAGTACAAATTACTATTGTCATTTGTCCTTGTAAATCAAATCTTGACTAAGTAATTGTGTAATCTCTCATACCATGCTCTAGGGGCTGGCTTCAATCCATACAATGCTTTATGTAGCTTGAAAACCATATTCTTCTTGCTTGAATCAAAAAATACTTCATCTCCTTCAACGTATACCTCTTCTTCCAGTATTCAATTTAGAAATGTTGATTTGAAATCCATTTGATATACTTTGAATCCTTTGTAAGCTACATAAGCCAACAAAGTTCTAACTCCTTCCAGTCTTGTAACTAGGGCAAACGTCTCACCATAGTCATTTTCCTCTTCTTATGCATAACCTTTGCATACTAGTATGGCCTTATTTCTTATAAATTCTCATGTTCATTCATCTTGTTTCTAAATACCCACTTTGTTCCAATAACATTCTTGTCCTTTGGTCTAGGTACTAGTGTCCAGGTTTTGTTCTCAATTTCTTCAATTTCTTCATTCATGGTATGTATCCAATCTTCATTACCCAAAGAACATTTCACTAATTTTGGCTGAAATTCACACAATAAACATGTCTGATGTTTCAATTTTCTTCTTTTCATGACCTCTGAATCTTTATCTCCAATAATTTGATCTGGTTTATGATGTCTTCTTACATATTTTTCTAGTGTAGGCTCGGGTCTTCTTTGCTCTTGTTGTTCATTCTCAGATTCATCATCAAAGTTAATTTCAGGTTCATTTTGTGTCTCTACCTCTTCCTTCGCAGTCTCCTCCTGATACTCGGCAATGTCTTTCTGTAACTTAACATTTTCTTGTTGTTGTTAAGCACCATCATTCTATTGTTTGGTGGCTTCTTTTTCTAGTTCAGACATACTGCTAAGCTTTCCTTCGTTCAACAATATGTAGTCTTGTTATGTATATGATTATTTGATCATACAAGTGAATCTATAAACATTAACAAGAATTCATAAATATAATTGAAGCTATATGGTCACTATATACAACTGAAGCTATATATATGGTCACTATATATCCTCCACTATACATGCTCTGTATTTATGGATGTGATAATGTCTCCTTGCTGAGTGTATTGTACATATAAACCAATCATTATTATCAAGCATGTTGATTATGATCACCAATATGTAGTCTTGTTATGTATATTCTTATTTGATCATACAACTGAAGCTATAATTCTGATTTTGTCCAATCTTCAGTTTGGCAGTGCAAAATAAAAATGGAAGAGGGAGATGTATATGCTCATTTTGACCCAAAATAAGCATATACATCTTCAACTTGAAAAGGTGAAAATGGAATTTGAAGGCCAGATTCACATTTTCTGAAACCACATTTTAAAACCATTTCAGGTTCACTTGCAAACAAATTTACACTTGGGGTCCACGTGCAAAAAAAATTATTAGGACATTCGCATCATTTTCTCCAACATTTTTGCAGGCGACAATGAACAGGATGTGACTTCACTCCACTGTTGTGTTGTGTTCGAATGGTTGTGGGTCTCCTCGTGTGTTGTGTTGGGTTTGTAGTATATATTCTCTAGTACATATGTTGAGCTTTTTACTAGAGCATATATAGTGAGCGTATATACTGAGCATATGTACTATAGCATATATAGTGAGCATATATAGTTGGAGCATATCAAGGTGTTCATTGAGAATGGGGATTCAAATTGCATATATATTAAATGGGCACAAATATTTAAAGACTATTAGGATTAATTAATACTGAGAGGGGGGGTGAATGAGTATTACAACACTTTAAATTAAACTTAAACCAATTCCATATAAACCATATGATTGCTAAAATGAAAAGAACACAATAAAATAACACACAACTCATTACACCATGATTTTTTGTCGAGGAAACCCTAGCCAAGAGAAAACCTCGGTGGGGATGGTACCCACAAGCATGCACTAAAGTATAATGTCCTTGTTAGGAACTGAATATTACATAGTACATTTCCTTGTTAAAGGTATAACAACCTTGTTAAAGGTATACAACACCCTGTTAGGGGTAAACTGAGCTTACATCTCTTACAATCAATGCTCTAGAAAAGTATTCTCAGAAATGAACAAAAACAAGCATCTCCAATGCTTAGATAGTTCTAGTTGTAACTCTCAGGAATCTCTGTCAACCTCTGATCTCTCATCTTCCATCAGACATCTTATTTGCATACATATCCATCCATATACCATACATCTTGCTTATTACTTCTCTTTACAAAATGTTCTCCATATATATATATATATATATA
>MU226813.1:1400344-1413495 GCA_018584345.1 Thuja plicata
TACATAATGCAAGTAAAGATTAATTTCTAACACCCCCCTTTAATCTTTACTTGGGGTTTTACAAAAATCTGCAACTGAATTATCCTTCTTGTAGTAGAGGAGGAAAACTTGTGTTTCTTCACTTTGTTTGGATAGTAGGTGATGGTGCAATGATAAGTGCTCAGATCTTGAAATAGGATTCATTTGGTTTTCATAATGCAAGAGTGTAGGAGTTTGTGGATATAGGCCCAAATATTTGAGTACACTTTGAAGTTGTTCGTTGTTACTTATCCAAGAAGGATCACCTGTATCTACAAAAAAACAAGAACTATGAGGGGATCTCCCATTATTGGGATTTCCTCCTAAAATTGAATCAGTAGAAGCTGAATGTGAATCATCAAATGTAATTGCATCATAACGAGTTTTTGTAAACAAAATGGATTCATTACTAGATACATAATAAAGAATAGAAGTAGGACAATCACCATTAATAATATCATCAAGAGGATTAGAGTTTAGAGAAGGAGGTTGATCCTCCATGATAACCATTTGAGTGTCATGAAATTCATAATCGACTTTGGAGAAAACAGGAACATAATCTCCTTTAATACATAAGGACAACGTGACATGGATAAACGTATTAATAATTTCATCTTCGTGATCTAAAATATTATCCAAAGCAAAATAAGTATTTGTAACATCATCAACCTGCAATATGTTAGCTCGAAGAGAAAAATAGAAAGCGAGGGGATCATCCCCAAGGCAAACATCATCACAAGGTTCATCCCAAATAGGAAATTTATTCAAAGGATACATAATGTCACAGGGCAGAGTAGAGGTTTGGTGAGTTTGAAATGTATTCTCTAGGACATGCCAAGCCTGATGAGCCTCAGTACAATCGGTGATAAGGTGATATAAGTCTGGATTTAGTGAGAATCCAATTAGGCCAAATGCTTCCTCATCTTTCAACTGTCAGGAATCCTGGTCAGCTTGAGGAGCGGTGGAAGTCGGTTTCAAATTAGGTGAAGACACAATATCCAAAAGGTGTCAAAAGTTTAAAAAATCAGACATGTGCGGCCTCCAAGTAGAATAATTTGAACTTGTAATTTTAAGATCCACCATTAGTGTTATCATGATAAATTATCAAAATTAACTGAAATAAAGCTAAATACAAGTTGCAAGATATAAAGATGAAACCAAAAAACTAATTTAACGCGATTAGTAAACGCCAAATATTTAACAATTAAAAAAATTAAAGTTTTTGTTTAAATTATGAAACAAATTTGAATTGCAATAAAATAAAGAATTAACAATTGAATAATGATTATTTTATTAAAATAAATAATGGGTTTAAACGAAGTTAAGGAAAAGTAATTGAAAAAGTTTGTTTAATAGTTCAAACTTTTTTGTTAAAAAATTTAAGATGAAGATTAGAAAAAAATTTAAAATATGATAAACAAATTAAATAGATTGTTCGAATAAGAAAAAACCTGCAATATTATAAAAAAACAATGATAATCCTACAATGTTAAAAATAATAAAGAATCTAATGATTAAACTGTAAAGGAATCAAATGATAAAATCTGCAAGATGCCTGCAAAATGATATAATGATAAACCTATGAAACAAAATGATTAGCTTCCAATTATTAGTGTGCAGATCTATTTTAATAATAAATGAAATGAAGGATTGTAGAGGGTTGAAAATGTTGGTGAGAATAGAGAAGAAGCAAGCAGAGACGGGCTGCCAAATGTATGAATGGTAGAATAGTTTTAGAGCTAAAAAAAGAAAAATTTAGAACAAATTACAGAAAAAGACATTACTAGTCAGAACTAGACGTTACTTTGCTAGATTCTACAAAGAACCGTTGAAGCCATAGAACCTTCAAGCCAGGGGTGCAAGCAGTAGTAAGATGTCCGCGCTATGAAAAAATGAGATTTCTACTGTGTAAGCATAAGAGAAATCATCACCATTTCCACTTCAAATTTGTTTGCTCATGCTCAAATGGCTGAGGATTATGCCATGTCTTGAAGCTACCGCCAATACTGGAGATGCCACGACCCAAGGTTTGAAATTACACTGCCTATAGAGTGCCTTCTTGCATTGATTAGCAAGGATGAAACATACAGATTATTTCCGCATAACTAAGAAAACCTGTTCAACAAGATTAATCACCGAACATAGGAAAAATGGAGCCGACAATTATAAGCTCAGGAAAATATATTTAAATCTTCCAAAAAAGCCGCCAAGAAGCAGCGAAAGGAGAGGGCAGAAAAAACATTGCAAAGCCTCTGTGGTTGAAGAGGAAAGAGCAGGTTGATATATATGAAAAAGTGAAGCGCAAGGGTGAATGCGCAGAGGCATAAGCTAGGAAAAGAGGGGAAAAGGATAAGAGTGCACCATGCGCAAGACAAGGAACCCTGCGCAATGAAATAATCTTGCACAAAGAAGTAAGATGGGCTGCGAAGAAGAGAAAGGAGCACGTAATAGATAGATGAGAGTGCTCCTGCAAGGATAAAAAATAGGAATAAACACCACAACCAAAGACAAATAAACTGATAGATATAAAACTTGCAGAGAAAAGTTAGATAATATAATAAGAGCACTATGGATATTAATGGTACATCAAACATGTTTAATCAAACGTTATGAAGAAAAATAGACTTGTGTTTCTCCAAACTACTATATATAAAGAAAAATGATTTCATACAAACCGATAACAGACAGATTTAGGTTCCTGCAAAGATCAGTGGAAATGATTTTACAAAAATATATACTACAAAAAATAGATTTGAAATCAATCTGGATAAAGTAAAACCATAAAAACTGATTAGAATGAAAAAAATACAATAGAGAACCTGCAAGAATGGAGTTAGATTAAAGATATTTAATGAAAATGGTAAATAGATTAAAGCTTAGATTTTGAAAGAAAGATGAAGAACAAAGCCAAGAACGAAAGTCTCCAAACCTACACAAAATAAGTCAGTACTGTATCCAATAGATAAACCAATAATGTATGCAAAAGATAAATCAGGTTTGGCGGTAAACTAGCCAAACCCAAAAAAAAAATTTGAATTTTTTCTCAACACTCTCTCAAGAGTCTCTGATATTGGAGTGCTCCAAGATATGGTAACTCCTTCACTTGTAAACTCAATTGAAGATTAAACCAACCTGCTCTGATACCATGTTAAAATAATAACAAAAATAAGGCGAGCCAGGAAGTTGTTTAATTCAATGAGCAAGGAGAATGAAGATTTACCATGAATTAATTTGAATACTAGGAGCATGCACCAAAGATCCAAACAACAAGGAGACAAGATTTTGAAGGGGAAAAAGCATGAAAAAACCCCCGTGATATAGAGAATGGGAAAAAATGCCTAAGAATGAGAGAGAGAGAGAGAGAGAGAGAGAGAGAGAGCCAAGCTCATACAATAGTTCAAGAAGAAGGATTAACCTAATAACTAGTCTAAGGAGAGAAGGAGAGATGTCTCTTTAATAGAGATGTGAGAAAGGAGTTGCATGGTAACTCCCATATCTATGTATGCCACATTTCATAAAGTGTGTGTCACTTGTGTTATTTCCTCTTAAGGAGGAATCTAAGGGATACCTTGGTTTATCCCATTTAAATAATACAACCAAGGGATAATAAAAAATACATAAAATGAATTATCCTCACAAGAGGACAAAATAGGTGTAGGGATTCCATAGGAATCACCTACTTACATAATGCAAGTAAAGATTAATTTCTAACACTTATACAGTAATCCAGAAAACTTACAATTCACAGAGATATCACAAAGGAGAGACTTAAAACCTGAGAATAATTATATTAGGTATGATGAGGTATTTCTTCTACAACAATATGACAAGGAAATACACAGTTCAATCATATGCAAAAGATCATAAGATTTATATTCTATCTCAACACAATCTGAAATACATCTGCTATATCCTAGACTAGAAACAAGTATAAGCCTAGTTCCTTATACTTTCCCAATTCTCCAGCCCTCTTCTAAATAGTCTTGAATATTCTTTTATAAGAACAAGAATGCTACAATCTTTAGACCATTTAGGGTTAGGGTTTACAACCAATCAAGTCAAGCATTCAATTATTTTGTCAAGTTGAAACCCTATCTCTTCTCTTCAATCTGTGCAAATATGATCTATAATCAATTTTCCCTAATCCATGGATGTGAGTGTAGTACCCTGAAGTCAAAGAAATTCCCAAGGCCTAACTCTGAAAGTAGCTCACATAAATGTAGAAATGACTAGGTATCGTTGTATACATTTATCCTCTGATTATAAAACTCTATCTGCCAAGTCTAGACATAATGCATATCCACATCAGATTTGTATCCCTCTGGTCTTCAACAACTATTTAGATTTGATCCATAAGATCAGATTGCATCATTTATAGCTCTAAGATCAAATATATCAGTCCACCGCCATGAAACCCTCTGAGTCAAAGATTTAAATATTCAAATTATAGTTATAACGGTCACAGGTGGCGCGGACAACAATTTGGATGGTCGAGATCAAGCCTCTGCATATCTTTAAAACACGACCACTGATCCTCTTAAGTTACCTGGGCTCACGATCAGATTGGACATGCGGCAGTAAGGTGTAATGCCTTAATGATTAGATCTTGCACATCTTCCTTTTGAGCCTTTATGCCTGCCATTAGATCTTCTCAATACTTTCTTTTTCTTTAACTTCATTACCTTGGTGTTACTCTAGACCCACCGGGGACACGTGGCCTTCAAGAACAATGCCTCAATGGATAGATTTCGATCACTTTTTCATTAATACTTTGCGTCATCCTTCCGATCTATCAAGACTTTCTTGCATTTTAATTTTTCCTTTATCCTCGGCCTTTAACTCATCTTTAACCTACACTTTAACCCTAGCTTTATGTGGAGATTGCGCAACTATGTAATCTCCAAGTCGTAGAATATTTTACTTTACCCTGAGTTAGCTCTGAGATTACGCGCACACCACATGATCAAATCAAGATCTATGCCTTGCGCTTAATCTCAACATTAATTTATAATTGCTTATTTCTTTGCAAGATATAGCACAAACCACACATCTCTAACAATATTGACGACCCTTGTTTAATCTTGAAAATTGTTACTTAACCCTGAGTTCATTACGAGATCACGCGACCAAAGAGAAAAAGTAACCCTGCCTATGACTCTGGGTCTATCTGGAGATCACGTGACCAACTGAGTCTCTGAATTGCTGAAAGAAAAATTTAACTCATGGTTTACTTCGAGATCATGCGCCAGCTACAGGATTAGATCTGCATCGACATTTTGCGTTGAATCTCAAGACATATCTGTACTTGACCATTTCTTTGTGAGATTAAACACAAAACACATGATCAACACTACATCAACGATTCTCACTTAATCTTGAGAGATTAACTTAACCCTAGGTGCATTCAGAGATTCAACGACCAAGTAGGAAAAATAAACTTGCCTTGACCATGATTACATTACAAGATTACGTTGCAACCACCTGAATTTGGTATGTTCCAACTATGGACCCTATTTGCACTAAGTGTGATCATACCCTCGATTATGTCTAAACGACCCTGTTACTTCTTGGCATAATTCTTCTAATCAACTTAATGTCCTAGGTGATTTTTATCACTGATTTATATTAACTATTATAGCCATATAATTCAAATCAATTTCAACCAATCAAATCAAATCAAAAATCAAAAATGGCTATAGTATTTAATTATAAAGGAATTAAATAAATCCCTAAATCAAATATCCACTTGCAAAATAACCCATTCCCCTAGCCTATTTAATTTAATTAAAATAGCTATAGTCCCCTAATTATTAAAAAACAATTTTATTGTTTAAATAATTAATTCCTATATTTCTAAATAAATTAAATAAGTTTATTTCATTTATTAATATTCCCCTAAACCCCAACCTAACCTATCTCAATCACTTCTACCCTGGGTTCTAACCCTTCTCAACCCATTCACCCATGCTAATCTTTCACTTGGGCATTACAGTGTTGGTCGGGCATTGAAGGATTTCAATGTTGATCGAGTAAAACGGTTAGTGTCAGTCGACTAACAGTGGATTATATTTTATGGATAATTAGTTATATGCAGCCAACAAACATGAGTTTTATTATTTCTTAGAAAGAGGTTAGTATCTTGGACAAGCAAGAAATAGAACTGCATTTCTCAATCTACAATAGAAGTAGAATATGTTGCTGCAGCAGTAAATTGTTCAAACATCATATGGTTCAAACAGTTGTTGTTAGGTATGAAGGTGGAAATCACAGAACCAATCATTATCTACTATGACAACACCGGTGCTATTAACATTTCAAAGAACCCTATGATGCATAATAAGACCAAACATATTGCAATAAAGTATCATTTCTTGAGGGAATTGGTTCAGAACAAGGAAGTTAGATTGGAATATGTGAATACTAAAGAACAAATTGTAGACATATTCAAAAAAACATTACCTAAGGATGCATTTTTGTATCTTAGAGGAAAGCTAGGGGTGATTCCCCTAACTAAGGCTCACTAAAACACAGTTTAGTGATGCATCAATCGAGCTACAAAACATACTTAACATGTTGATGCAGATATTTAGAGCTTATTGCATATGAATCAGTACATATAGGTACATTATAATTTCATTGGATATGTCAGTCGGTGTCTTTGGCATTGGTTTTCAAAGAGGGAGAGATTACTATATGTCATAACGATTCATGGAGGGAGAGATTATTGTATGTCATATTGATCGGTGAAAGAGGGAGAGATTACTGATGGAGAGATTGATGACAAAGGGAGAACTTTATCAGAAACATAGATTAATGTAAGAGGGAGAAATCTGTATTTCAATGATTGGGGGAGTTTTGGATGACAATTAGAATGAAGCTAAAGACATTAATAAAATTTCATTCTTATGTCTGATGTTCTATAATTCTTTGTATTATGACATGTTGTGTTGCCATCAATGTCAAAGAGGGAGATTGTTGATGACAGTTATTCAATTGTGTATTGTCATTGATGTTTACACAAGTATAGTGATGTTTACACAAATGTCTAATCCTATCTGAGCATAGTCAGTGTCTACCAAGCTCTCTCGGGCATTGAAGATGACCAAAGTGATTTTTAGTTCTAACCGAGTTCACTCAGGCGTTGAAGGATTTCAGTGTTGACCGAGTAAAATAGTTAGTGTAAGCCAACTAACAGTGGATTATATTTTATGGATAGTTAGTTATATGCAGCCGACAGACATGAGTTTTATTATTTATTTGGAAGGATATCAAGGCCGAATTGACAAGGCTTATCATATATATATAAGGTCAAGTTTGGATTGAATTGTGAGATATGAGTGATGATGTGGAATTGCATGTGAAGTGTGATATGAAGAGTGAAGGCAAAATCACATGGGATTCTGATTAAGGACAGAATATAGAGGACTGCAAAAAATATTTGATCTTTGAGGATCAAGTATTTAATCCAACAAAGAGATCTGAATCAGCAAAGATAGTTGCTTATCAAAACAGGTCAATCCATTGTTACTTTCTAACAATTGTAGCAGTGATCAAAATCTCTTAACAGAGTAGAATTAACAATCTTTTGTAAATCCTCTAACAAGGTGACATTTCTACATTGAAGTGTTGGAAGACCTCTCACAAGGCCACTCCTTATAGGGTGATTAAATCCTCTAACAGTGTGTTATTGTAACCTTTAACAAGGTTAGCTCCTAACAGGGCTCACTTCAGAAGAGTGAAAAATAGTGACTAGTTGCTATTGGTGGTTTTTCCCATATTGGGTTTCCACGTTAAATATTGGTGTTATCTGTGTACATTTCATTTACTTTATGGTTTATTTTTCTGCAATTAATTACTAAAGATAATCACAGTTAATATCTTAAGATTTACTATGTTAATCGAGTGACAATGAAATATTTATATTAACCGAGCAACAGTGTTAAATTTGTTTACGACATCTAAGGGACTTGGATTTGTTTTTGTGGCAACTAATTCACCCCTCCCCTCTCAGTTACTCAACTCATTTACAACAAAAACAAGATACACACATTTCAGAAGAGATCAAAATCAAAGAAAAATGAGAGTTACAAATCATACACTTGAATTTGCAATTGGAATAAACAAAAGGAAGATATGAGGTTGAAGCATTGTACATTCAATTATTATATGAGATACAGATTAGAGGAGTAAAGAGATTGATGAATGTTAGAACAGTAAGCAAGGAGGATGTAACTTAGTAACCCAACACCAATGGGAAGATAGAATAAGGAGTATCATCAAAAAAAATTATGAAAATATAAATGGAACACAACAATGGTATACATCATCAGAATAGCCCTGTTGCAATAGGAAATATAAATGGAATACACTAAGGAGTATCATCAGAAAAATACACTACATGCTTCATTTTCTTCAAAGAATTCTCTATATGTGAACTATTAGAACACATGATTTGAGCATCAACATTAGAACAGTATGATTGATCTTCATCATGTGGTACTCCTTGGTGCATTCCATTTATATTTCCTAATACAACGGGGCTTATAAATTCAAGAGGCATAGACAATAACCAGCTAGGAATGAATAGACAAACAAAATATCAATGAAACCATCATGCATATCATTGTATCTGCATTAAAGCACACTAAAGAATAAAGAAAGATCCCCTAAAACTAGAACTATTATCTATGTCTATATTCTTCCCACATCCTACTTGCTATATCATCTCGAAACTTCACCCAATCATCCCTATCAGGTTGAATCAACCTATATGTCTCAAGCATTGGTACATTCATCCCATTACGATCGTCCTCCTCTTCAATAGCCACTTCGGATGGAACACCATCCTCTATAGTAATGAAGTTTTGCAGTATGAAACATGCCAAAACAATATGTGCTTGTGCCATGATTGATGTTGCATGCCTCAGGATAGGAAAACACTGCTTCAAAATGCCAAATGTACGCTCTATTGAATTTCTAAGCGAGGAGTGTCGGTGGGTAAACAACTCTTGTGGGTTGTTTATAGGGTTTTCTCTTCAAAAATTGTTCAGGTGGTAACATGTACGCCAATAAGGAGCAAGAAATCCTAGTACATTTGGATATCCAGCATCGACTAAGTAATATTTTCCAACACAAAAAAGTATATTGTTCAACCGTGAAACATTTATCATTTTCTTCACTAACACACAGTGTGAAATGGCATACTAGGGGGAACTACAAGTGGATCTTCTCTATTGAGATCTGAAGCTAGAACATGACTATCTGTAGCAGATTCTTCCCAACCAGCAAGAATGTATTGAAACTTATAATCAAACTAATGCAAAGCATCAATGGAATACTTATCAAAACCATAATCCCAAAATCAACCATGAGGATTAGGCCATCAACTCTCTTGTACTATCATACTCAACATATTCAGAGGCATAAACAATGAACAATCTTCCTTCTCAACATAATGTCTTTGTAGGCTCCTTTTGATTGTTGGATGATATCAGATCTGGATACTATTCATGCTATTGATATTCATGTTTTGTCACTAATGTCAACATATGTTTATGTGAAGAGGACATACTGATTATTTGACTGACAGAAGTGTACGAACGTTGTACGGATGTTTCAGAATGATCAAAGACAAGGATATGGAGACATATGTGTAATGACCTTATTCCTAAGGTCACTTGACTTGAGATTACATATTGGTGATGTTACAGTTAACTTAGTGAAGACTAGTTTATGGACAATGACAATAATGCTTGACAGAGCAGGTCTCTGTATTTTGCATATATCTTACAAATGAAGATGTTTCAGCATATGCGAGCTTATGGGATGACTGAGGATGCCTTGAATAATGTTAGTTAATGATCGATAGTTGTGAAAGCATTGGTGATGTCAGTTGTGATGTGTATTCTGGAGGAGACCTATTTTGTGGCTGACTTCGGACATATAGCATGTATTATGAATTGTGAGCGATGTCGGATCTTGGAGTATATTAGATGGATTGTAATTGATGTTTACTTTTTATAGGTACCATGTGTATCTTAGCAAGGGGTTAAAAAATTAATTGTATATTGGGAAAGCCTAATTAGCCGACCTAATTAATTATTTTTGTATTGGGAAAGCTTAATTGGCTGACCTAATGAATTATTGTAATAGGGTATATATGAGTGATATTTTATTTTGGAAATGTGTGGAAGATATTGAAAAGGAAGAGAAGTGTAAGCTGTGAGGCTTGTTTTGCTACTAGATGTAGAGCAGAGTTTGTGATAAGAATACGTCGTTGGAAATGACCAAGAAAAGATAGTTGCTATCAGACAGTTCACTGGATTGTATATTTCTTATACACACTTTTTTAGATTGTGAATCCTTGAGGGTGGCTTTAACCTTCTTTGGGAAGTTTTCCTGGGCAGTGAACCTACTAATTTTCTTGACTCCTAACAGGGTCTATCTCCTTACAGGGACTATGCGCTGTAATATTGTAATAAGCTCCTAATAGGGATAAATCCATTAACATGGATAATATACTCTTAGTACATTATTTTTGGGTGCTAATTCACACTAGGGTTTTACCTTTAACATGGTTTCCTCGACAACAAGTATTGTGTTATTATGTTGGCATTTACTATGTTATCATTTGCATTGAAGTTTTGGTTTATAAAGTTTAAAGTTTAATATTTTGTATCACAACTGATTCACCCCCCCTCTCAGTTGTACTTGTGGACTTTTATTCCTAACAATTGGTATCAGAGCTAATGGTCTTTAGAGAGAAATCTTAACAACTTAAGATGATCTTGAAGATGAATTACTATAGGAAGGATAGTCCGAAATTTGATCTTGAAAACTTTGACAGTTGTAAGAACAAGATGAGAACACATTTTCTATGTTTAGGAATTGACTACTGGATGATCACAAAAAAGAATGAAAAGATAGTGATTGAGGATGAATTGGAGAAAGCTACTAAAGATGATAAGAAGATATTTCAATGTAATATGGTCACAAGGGAATCATTGATCAACGCACTTTCTAAAGGTGAATTCACAGAACTAAAAGACTTGGACTTTGCACATGAGATTTGGATAATATTGGAGGCACTACATGAAGGAAATAAGTTTACAAAAAAAGGAAAAGTTACAAAACTGGAAGACAAAGATGGAATCACTGAAAATGAGAGAAGATGAGAACATTAGGGCATATGGACAGAGAATTAATGAAGTGGTTACTGGTATTAGAAACTCTGGAGGTACTTACAATGAGGAAGAATTGATTGCAAGGATTCTTAGATCTCTAACACCTGCATATAGAACTAAAGTACAAGCTATAGAGGAGATTATACCTTTGACACTAAACTTCACTAGAGAGATGTTGATTGGAAAGCTAACTACTTTTGAGGCTGCAAAATTGGGAGATTCTGTTAGAAACACTGAGAGGGGGGGTGAATTAGTGTTTATCTATTAATTATATTTCATCCAATTAAACATAAATCAAATGTGTATCAAAGAAACATAACACAAGAACACATAATGCATGATATGATTATGGAGAACCTTGATCAGAGGAAAACTCCGGTGGGGATTAGTACCCACAAATATTGTACTAGGTATAATGAACCTGTTAAAGTTCCTTTGCCCTATTAGAAGCAGTCTTTACAATTTGAGTACAATGACCTGGTTAAAGGTTTGACCCTGTTAGGAGTCTTTTACAAAACCCTGTTAAAGGTATATGGCTCATTGCCTAGGCTCACTTCCCAATAAGATGAAGGCTACAACCCTCTGAATGTTGATATGCACTATATCAAAAATGAACTGTTGTAATGACACTGTTGTCTGATTAGTTCCTTGTATGCGCGAATGCTCTTACTCCTATAAAGAGCTATATCATCTACTGACTTCATTATATTTCTCATCTGTATCTTCCTCATACATAATCATCGACTCTTGTAACATAACATTACATTACATACTTATATATTTACAATTGAATAGGCGTGACCCAAAACATAACAATAGTCAGCCTTTAAACCAAAATATACAATGCTTCCGAACAAGTCAGCCTAAGTGTGTTTACTACAACATTAATTACATTAATACAAACTTATAACTAAAGGTGATTAGCCATTACATTACAAAATCATTCACGCTGATCAAAACTATAGTCAGCTTCCATGCTCTGTTTCCTAGACTGCAGGTCTACTAATCTACCTATAACTTTTCCGTACTGATGTTTTGTACTTTGTGCGTCTGGATCTAGCATGTATATACACCATAAAGTATATATCTAAGAACGCATGCTCTGGTGTGATCTCTAGCACATGTGCTGACGTACTGATCTCTGTATGTGTCTGTCTGCCCTATTTTCACACTTAGTCATTTTGTCTTTCATGACAGAACTTAAGTATGACTTTATGCCATGATTGACAACACAAAAAGAGTCATGCTTCCTTAGGAAGTCAACTTGCCAACAATCTCCCCCTTTTTCATTTATGGCAACAAAGGAATGTGGCTAAGTTACTCAAAATGACTTCATACAAAAATGATTGTATATCATAATACTTTATGATATATACATATATACTTCTTTGCATATACACATTCTATACTACTCCCCCTTTGACATTAATGACAAAGGTGTGCGAAAATTGTAAGTCTTCAACATACTTACTACATGTAGACTTCTGGGTACACAACTTGAAGAGATTGAATCTCTTTCTGCCAAAAGACTTTCATTGCATCAACTGTCTAAAGATGCATGCATAAAGCATATGTCAATTTCTCCATTTTTATCAAATCCATGCAGGGACCTTGATCATATGTCTGTATGGTGTTATTAATATGTTTGATGTTCTCATTGAGAACTGTTAGAGATGGCGCAAGTGCATTCCTCAACTGAGTTTGTCTTATTCTGATCTTGCTAATTTCCAGTTTTGCCTTCTTAATTTTGTCCAGCTGACCTTGATAAGGTCTTCTTCTTCCCATGCATCTAAACTTGCTGAGTCAAGAGTTAACCTTGACAGCAATGAGGTGGATGGTTGAGTGGATGGTGAGAAAATAGTATTCTAACTTGTATCTACACATTCACTTTTGACATGAATTTCCTTTACTGGTGTCTCATTACCTTGAGTATCTTTCTCCTTATCCAAG
>MU226813.1:1416703-1426832 GCA_018584345.1 Thuja plicata
TGTCTTCAATGGTGTTCTGGCTATCTGTAAGTTGTTCCTCCAGATCTTCAAGTTTATCCTTTAGATATTTATTCTCTTCATTAAGATTTTTGACCATTTGTCCTAGATCACTTGTAGAACAATCTTTCAAATATTTTCTTAGCCTTTTAATTAGTATTTGAGAGCCATCAATTTTCAATCTTAGTTCTTCATTTTCCTTCTCAAATATGTCAAGATCTTCAAGAGCTGCTTCAAGATTCTTTTTCAAATGTTTTGCTTCAACTAAGTCCATGATCTCCTCAAGTGGTTAAACTTTCTTTCAGAGGACCAGAGCTCTGATACCAATTGTTAGAAACACTGAGAGGGGGGGGGTGAATCTGTTTTTATCTATTAATTATATTTCAGCCAATTAAACATAAATCAAATGTGTATCAAAGAAACATAACACAAGAACACATAACGCATGATATGATTACGGAGAACCTTGATCAGAGGAAAACTCCGGTGGGGATTAGTACCCACAAATATTGTACTAGGTATAATGAACCTATTAAAGTTCCTTTGCCCTGTTAGAAGCAGTGTTTACAATTTGAGTACAATGACCTGGTTAAAGGTTTGACCCTGTTAGGAGTCTTTTACAAAACCCTGTAAAAGGTATATGTCTCACTGCCTAGGTTCACCACCCAATAAGATGAAGGCTACAACCCTCTGAATTTTGATATGCACTATATCAAAAATGAACTGTTGTAATGACACTGTTGTCTGATCAGTTCCTTGTATGTGCGAATGCTCTTACTCCTTTAAAGAGATATATCATCTACTGACTTCATTATACTACTCATCTGTATCTTCCTCATACATAATCATCAACTCTTGTAACATAACATTACATTACATACTTATATGTTTACAATTGAATAGGCGCGACCCAAAACATAACACTAGTCGGCCTTTAAACCAAAATATACAATGCTTTCAAACAAGTCGTCCCAAGCGTGTTTACTACAACATTAATTACATTAATACAAACTTATAACTAAAGGCGCTTAGCCATTACATTACAAAATCATTCACGCTGATCAAAACTTTAGTCGGCTTCCATGCTCTGTTTCCTGGACTGCAGGTCTACTAATCTGCCTATAACTTTTTCATACTAATGTTCCATACTCTGCGCGTCTTGATCTAGCATGTATATACACCATAAAGTATATATCTAAGCACGCATGCTCTGGTGTGATCTCTAACATGTGCGCTGACGTACTGATCTTTGTATGTGTCTGTCTGCCCTGTTTTCACACTTAGTCATTTTGTCTTTCATGACAGAACTTAAGTATGACTTTGTTGCCATGATTGATAGCACAAAATGAGTCATGCTTCCTCAGGAAGTCAACTTTCCAACAAATTCTTTACCTAAAGTTGAGTCAACATTCAAGACAATTGTGCATAGAAAAAAAAGACCTTATCTGGAATTGCGCACACCAGCAATAATAACTTGAGAGAAGAGCTTGGAGACTATGTTGAGGAATGGGAACAAATACATGAGGAAGAAACAAAGCTAGATGAAGTGGTAGCACTGATTACTAGAAGAGAAAAGAGAGGTAAGGGTAAATTTGAAGAAAAATTACCTTTAAAATGTTTTTCATTTAACAAGATTGGTCATTTTGCATCTGGATGTCCTACAAGGGTTCCTAAGCATAAACCTAAGTTTTACAAATCAAAGTATCCTAAAGACTAGGAATGTTATTATGCTAGTGAGGGTGTTTTTGATGATGATGGTGACTATAATGAAATTGGATTTATTGCTATAAAGGATGATGAACCTGTACATGAAGAAAAAACCTTAGTATCTCATGTTGAAAAGAAATCTGAATGGGTTATAGACAGTGGTTGTTCACATCATATGACTGGACATAAAAATAAATTTGTGAGTCTGAAAAGAAATGGTGGTGGTGTTGTTAGATTTGGTGACAATACTCTTAAGCTTATCATTGGTGTTGGATCTATTTCTCTGGATGGAAAGACTAATGCTGACAATGTATTACTTATTGATGGACTTAAGAATAATCTGTTGAGTGTTGGACAGTTAGTGGACAAAGGTTATCAATTGAAATTCATTGATGGGAAATGCTCTATCAGAATTAAATCAGGAGATTTGATTGCATCTGGTACTAAATCTAGAGGTAATGTATTTGAATTGAATACATCTAAAGCTTCTTGTTTTATTGTGAAGGTTGACGAAAGTTGGCTATGGCACAAAATATTTTTTCATGTTAACTTTGATAACATTGTGAAGGTAAGTATGACTAGTGTTATAAGATATCTACCTAAGATTGTAAAGCCATCCAACACTATGTGTAGAGAGTGTGTTATGGGGAAGCAGACCAGAAGTAGTTTTAGAAGCAAATCTTATTCAGCAAAAGGGAAGTTGGATCTAGTGCAGATATATCAGTGTGGTACTACAAGAACAAGATCTTATTATGGTGAAAGGTACTTTATAATTTTTGTTGATGACTTTTCTAGAATGATGTGGGTTACATATTTAAGAGAGAAATTTGAAGCATTTGACAAATTCAAGTTATTTAAAGAAAAAGTTGAGAATGAATCTGGTTTGAAGATAAAATGTTTGAGATCAGACAGAGGTGGAGAGTTTACATCAGATTTATTTAATACCTACTATGAAGAACATGGAATATACAAACATACATCAGCTCCTAGGACACCACAACAGAATGGGATAGCAGAGCGAAGAAACATAACTATACTAGATGTTGCAAGGACTATGTTACTAGAAGAAAATGTGTCACATGTTCATTGGAGAGAAGTTGTTGGTACTGTTGTGTACACCTTGAACAAAATTTAGATCAGAGAAGGTACAAGTAAGACTCCTTATGAATTATGGTTTGATCATACACCTACAGTAAAATATTTTAGAATTTTTGGAAGTAAATTTTATATCAAAAGAGATGATGAGATAGGGAAGTTTGATGCTAGAAGTGATGAAGGAATCTTTCTTGGTTATTCTACTAAGAGAAAAGCTTATAAATGTTTTAATCTAAGATTGAGGAAGTTGATTGAAAGCGCCAATGTGAGGATAGATGAAAAGTTTTAGATTCAGGAAAGAATATATGACTATGGTCAGATTACAGAGATGAAAGAGGTCACTACTGAACCTTAGATGGTTGATAATGATATTGAAGATGAATTGATTAAGGTTACTGTGACTCCTAAGACTTTGAGGTATGTTAAGAAGAACCATCCTGAAGATCAAATTATTGGTGATGCAAGTAAAGGTATGATGACTAGATCTAGAGCTAGAGATGAAATTTGTTTGATTTCTCAAGTTGAACCAAAAACTACTGATGAAGCATGTAGAGATGAATCATGGACTAAAGCTATGAAAGAAGAATTTGAACAGATAAAGAAAAAAAATACTTGGGAATTGGTTCCAAGACCTAAGAACAAAAATGTGATAGGAACTAAATGGGTTTTCATAAAAAAGATGGATGAGGAAGGAACAGTGGTAAGAAACAAGGCTAGATTGGTGTGTAAAGGCTACTCACAACAAGAAGGCATAGACTATGAAGAAAATTTTCTCTTTTTGCTTGGTTGGAAGCTGTGAGATTATTTCTTGCTTATATTGCACATAAAGACTTTAAAGTGTATCAAATGGATGTGAAATCAACATTCTTGAATGGTGATGTGGAAGAAGAAGTATACATTGAGCAACCTGATGGATTTCCTTTGACAGAAGATGAAGACATGGTTTGTAAGTTGAAGAAAGCACTCTATGGACTGAAACAAGCACCGAGAGCATGGTATGCAAGACTGGACAAGTATCTACTTCATCTTGGTTTCAGAAAAGGTAATGCACATAGTAATTTATATTTAAGAAGTGATGAATATGGAGTCTTAATCATAGAATTTTTTGTTGATGATATAATTTTTGGAGGCAATGATAAGATGAGTAAGAAATTCCCTAAAGAAATGGAAAATGAATTTGAGATGTCATGATTGGTGAAATGAAATTCTTTCTTGGTTTGCAAATCAATCAGAGTAAGAATGCATTTTTATATCTCAGACCAAGTATCTTACAGAAATGTTGAAGAAGTTTAGAATGGAAGATTGTAAACTTGTTGGAACACCTATGGTGACTGGTTACAAACTGACTAGTAATGATGAGACTCAAAGTGTTTTTCAGACAAAGTACGGATCTATGATTGGTGGTCTACAATATTTAACTCACACTAGACCAGATATTACCAATGTAGTTGGGATTGTGGCAAGATATAAGGCAAATCCTAAAGAGAGACACCTTGCTGCTATGAAAAGAATTTTTAGATACTTGAAAGGAACAACAAAATATGGATTATGGTATAAAAAAATAGATGACTTTATTTTGCAGGCTTATACTGATGTTGATTGGGCAGGTAATGTGGATGATAGAAAAAGCACAAGTGGTGGTGCATTTTTCCTTGGGAAAAGGCTGGTTTCTTGGTTAAGTAAGAAGTAGGACTGTATTGCCCAATCTACTGTTGAATCAGAGTATGTTGCTACTGCAATAAATTGCACACAAGTTGTTTGGATGAAACAAATGCTGAAGGACATTGGAATAATTTTTGAAGAGCTAGTGGTTATCCATTGTGATAACACTAGCACAGTGAGTATGTCAAAGAATCTTGTAATACATTCAAAGATAAACACATTTCTATTAATTATCATTTCTTGAGGTAGAAGGTAGTAGAGAAAGAGATTAAACTGGAGTATATTGGCACAAAGGAACAAATAGCAGATATATTTATAAAACCTTTGCCAAAATATGCATTAATTGATATATTTATAAAACCTTTGCCAGATATATTTATAATTAATTGATGCAAGGTATGCATCATTTTAGTGGCTTTCAAAGCTATATCATTTTCTAGACTTGATGTATGGATCTACTCCTCATGGGAGTGATCGCATGAACACTATAGAGCACATTTGGGTGATCTTGCACCTGGCTGTTGGACATGAAGATTTGGAAAAAGCTACACCTTATAGAAGATTACAGTTGATTTATGGCACCCTTTGTCATTGTTTCCAAAGGGGGAAAGATTCTATGTAAAAATCCCTACTGTTTTGGGGAGGATTGTGTTGAGGATATTGAGAAGATTGTATTGAGAGAGAGTGCTTTTGGGTTGATGGATTTTCCCATATGTTGCCATCAATGCCAAAGGGGGAGATTGTTGGATGATATCAGATTTGGATACTATTCATGCTATTGATATTCATTTTTTGTCACTGATGTCAACATATGTTTCTGTGAAGAGGTCAGACTGGATATTTGACTGACAGAAGTGTACAGACATTGTACAGATGTTTCAGAACAATCAAAGACAGGGATATGGTGACAAATGTGTAATAAACTTATTTCTATGGTCGCTTGACTTGAGGTTACATATTGGTGATGTTACAGTTAACTTAGTGAAGACTGGTTTCTAGATTGTGACAGTAATGCTTGACAGAGAAGGTCTTTGTATTTTGCATATATCTTACAGATGAAGATGTTTCAGCATATGCGAGATTATGGGATGATTGAGGATGCCTTGAAGAATGTTTTTTATTGATCGATAGTTGTAAAAGTACTGGTGGTCAGTTGTGATGTGTATTCTGGGGGAGACCTATTTTGGTGACCGACTTCAGAGATGTAGCGTGTATTATGAATTGTGAGCGTGGATTGCAGATCTTGGAGTATAATTGATGGGTTGTAATTGATGTTTACTAGTTATAGGTACTGTGTGTATCTTAGCAAGAGGTTAAACAATTATTTGTATATTGGGAAAGCCTAATTGGCCGACCTAATTAATTATTTGTGTATTGGGAAAGCTTAATTGGCCGACCTAATGAATTATTGTAATAGGGTATATATGAGTGATCTTTTCATTTAGAAAGGTGTGGAAGAGATTGAAAAAGAAGAGAAGTGTAAGCTGTGAGGCTTGTTTTGTTGTTGGACTTAGAGCGAAGTTTGTGATAAGATTACTTCATTGGAACTGACCAAGCAAAGACAATTGCTATCAGACAATTCACTGGATTGTATATTTCTTATATACACTTGTTTGGATTGTGAATCCTTGAGGGTGGATTTAACCTTCTTTGGGCAGTGTGCCTGGGAAGCGAGCCTATTACTTTTCTTGACTCCTAACAGGGTGTGTCTCCTTGCAAGGACTATATGTTGTAATATTTTAATAAGCTCCTAATAGGGCTAAATCCTTTAACAAGGATGCTATACTCTCAGTACATTATTTGTGGGTGTTGATTACCACTGGGGTTTTACCTTTAACAAGGTTTCCTCGACAACAAGTACTATGTTATTGTGTTGGCATTTACTATGTTATCATTTGCATTGAAGTTTTGGTTTATAAAGTTTGAAATTTAATATTCTGTATCACAACTGATTCACCCTCCCCCCTCTCAGTTGTACTTGTGGACTATTATTCCTAACATTGATAACCATCCCAACTCTAATCCATCCCAACTCTAATCCATCCCAACTCTAATCAATATATTGAATCCATATAAATTAACAATGATGTTATAATAATTAAACAACCTTTCAACCCCTTGAAACAAACTCCACAATCAGAGCTTTGGTGACTGTCCCAAATTCGTTCCTCCTCGGACAGTTTCTAGAAATCAATTTGGTTGACCCCTTAAACGTACAAAATAATTTTTCTGGAAGCATAAAATATTGTAGGTAACTTCAATACCTAATACATCCCAAAATCTTAGGGTCTCGTAGCTTCATTTGGTCCCTCAACCAACAATAGTTCAAACTAGAAATTCTGAAAACACTTATTTGGACAGTTTTGGGTCATCCATACAATAAAAGTTGAAATATTAATGCACAAATATTTAATGTGAGTTAGACAAGTCCATTTACACTTTATTAACCTTAATTCATCATTATATTCAATTTCCCAATCAAATAGTTATCAACAAATTCAAAAACTAAGACTGCACTTCCATTGTCACAGTAAATTTACTGCGATGGTCTGTTAGGGCATCCATTTACTTCAAAAATACACCATTAATAAACTTCAAAAAAAATTCATGTTAACAGTATGTGAATCCGCTCCATATAAAGATATTTTTTATGTTTTTCCATTGGTTGAAACAAAATTTATAGACAAACCCTTGCATCTAACCCAAAAATGAGGGTTCGGAACCCGTTTTTGCAAAACTCCATGGATCTCCCTCTATATTTGATAGAAAAACCTCTAGAATGATTCAAATTAATGCTAAATTACCCTAGAAGACTTCCAAATACATCTTTAATATTATTCAATCCATTTTCTCATTTAGAAATGCAATGTAACAGTCAAAAGTGTGACTGGAAACAAAAGATAGTAAAGATTTCAAGGAAACAACTTGTTTATTGAATTCATAGAGATACAAAACATTACAATATATTTTGGGAGATGTGCCTACATTCATCTTCACCCATCTACATGTGGAGATCTCCTTGGGATAAAATATAAAACTTCATGACTGTCACCAAGAGTGGTGACAATTAGAATGTTGATTGTTGCTCCTGTCACAACTTTGTAGACTTTTTCACCTCTCCCTTGTATGTTGACCAAGGAAGGATAATATAGCCTCCCTAACTTACTCTTGGTGGGTTACCAACTGGTTTAACATCCCCAAATACCGTACAAATTCCTCTTCATCCACCAAGTAACTTTTAGAGTAACTTTTAAATGTTGCATTATAACTTTTTATGCAATATTTGCATTTTGACACAAATAACCTCACAACTTTGTGATAACCCTCTAAACATGTTATAATGGACATTAAAGGAATTATTACACCATATTTACCTTTCTATGGATCATTTCTCAAATTTTAACCTCCTAGACCTACCTAGGACCTTGTTCACAACTTTTAGCAACTTCATTACAATTTTTGCTTTTGTACTTACAAATGGATTCAACATGAATCAATACATCATACAAAGGATCACAATGACTTAGAACATCATTAAAACATCTTTATTCTTCATGAGTCTTTGACCTTCCTAGATTAGGTGACCTTTTGGATTAAGTGCCCCTACACCATAAACAAAGAGACAACCATAACATTTTGCGACAAGTTCCCTTTTCTATCACGATATTTACCCTGTAAGTTGACATCGACAGAAACTGGTATATGGGTTCCATCAATTTCTCCAATACAATCCTATATAAACAAAAACTATAGTCAAGGAACACACAGTAATAGGATTAACACTCAAGCAAATAAATTTGTAGCGCTAGGGGATTTACCTTGAAGTACGGATCGAAACGGTCCTTCCCACTAATTTCAGGAGTGTTTGGACCAGGTGGTATAAAATAATCTGCATGGAGTGCTAAGACAACCGTCAAGAACTTGTGGAATTTCTGACTTACTGTCTCTCTGGAGTGGCCAAAGTTATGACCAATCTTACAATTCCTCAGATTGTGGCCAAGAGTGTGGAGGAACATCACTAGTTGTTCTTCTAAATTTATGTTTATCATATCTGTAATGCTTCCTTTTTGCCTTAGAAGATTGGCTAGCCGAAAGAAGGCTCATGTACTCATGTGAATTTGGTCGTGATAATCCACCTCATTCAAATGAATATTGCATTTATAAAAACCAATTCTATCACATCTTTCCTTACGCATTTGTCGCTTACCTTCATGTGCAAACAATACTTTGGCTACTCCGAGGACAACAAGAACAACTGCGAGAATACGAGCAGTTGTGTCTTCTTAGATATGCGTCCTTGAATGTTTATATTGTTGGAAAGATCCATTAATGACCTGAAATGTGCACGATGATGAAGGTTTTAGATACAAAATTGTCACTCATACGCAGCAAGAGTTCAAGACAAGAAAAGAAATTCAACAACATGATTTTGTTCCATGTACTATGTCTATTGCGTGTACTTATTGATACTTTTGTTTGTATATGTATTCCTAGCTAGTTATTGTCTATAGTTGTTGATTTTGTTAGCATTGTTGCATTAGGAAATCCATCAAAGTAATATTGGTCAATAGTGATTTCAGCATACCGTGTGATCATAATTGGAGCAGATATAGTTTTTATACCATACTATTCCAGCTACTACAATTTATCTAAATTGCTCCCAACAACTACTTAGTGCTTGGCATCATATATGCATGTGTTCATGAACAAGATCATAAGCAAACCATTAACAATAGATACTTACGAAGGTGATCATAACCCCACCATATACACTTACTGCTTTACATCCGATATGTTTGTTATGATCTTATAAGCACATAAATAACAAGACTACATATTGGTGATCATAATCATCATGATTAATAATAACTTAATTATATACATATATATGGTACTTTTATAGGCACACACACACACACACACACACACACATAGCTATGTAATAAGTTTTATTAATCATGTTGATTCCTATGTAATCATATTATGTATGTATCATTCCATGATGGAGAAATCAATCCATTTGACTGATAAAATCATTATAGTCATGAGAAGATTGTTAAATTTGTCTCCATGCGGACCCGAAATGGTTTCAAAATGGGGATTGAAAAAATAGGAATTTGCAGATGAAATTCCAATTGTACCTTTTCAAGTTGAAGATGTATATGCTCATTTTGGATAAATTATTGCAGTGGTGGCTAGTCATTACAAACAACTCATTTATGAATTCTTGTTAATGTTTATAGCTTCAATTGTATGATCAAATAAGCATATACATAACAAGACTACATATTGTTGATCATAAACAACATGATTAATAATAACAAAATTATATACATATATATACTGAGTATAGATTTTGACATAATAAATTATTATAGTGGTGGGCAGCCATTACAAACAACTCATATAAAATCTTTTTAATGTTTATAGCTTCAATTGTATGATCAAATAAGCATATACATAACACAACTACATTTTTCTTGGCATCATATATACATGTGTTCATGAACAAGAGCATAAGCCAACCATTAACAATAGATACTTATGAAGGAGATCATAACCCCACCATATATATACTCACTGCTTTACATTTGATATGTATGCTATGATCAAATAAGGACATAAACAAGACTACATTGGTGATCATAATCATCATGATATATATATA
>MU226813.1:1431028-1444535 GCA_018584345.1 Thuja plicata
AACACGAAACCCTAAAGGCTAAAACCCTAAAGAATTATAAAGCGCCTAAGTGAAACTTAAGCCTAGAGTATGATAAACTAATAATTAAATGATTTAATTATTAGCTAACATATAACTACTCTAACATGTTCTTCGTTGCCCGCAAAGAGTAGTGAATGAAACCCTGTTCTTCGTCGCCCGCAAAAATGTTGAGGAAAATGATGTGAAAGCCCTACGAACTTTTTGAACTCAAACCCCAAAATGTAATTTGTTTGCACGCGGACCCGAAATGGTTTCAAAATGAGGATTGGGAAAAGTCAAATTTGGCCCTCAAATTCCAATTCCACCTTTTCAAGTGAAAGATGTAAATGCTCATTATTGATCAAAATAAGCATGTAGATTTTCCTCGTACCGTCCCGTTTGTTTCCTGGAATATGATAGGAATTGGCATTATCTAATTCTGGATAATGCAAAATTCTATGTTTGGGTCCTTGGGAAAAAATGGAATTGGAATTCCGAAATTCTCATTTTGCCCCCAAAATGGGAATATCATCTTCCACCTAAATAGGTGGAATTGGAATTTCAAAATAAGTGGAATGGGAATTCCAATTTTTAGAAAACCAAATTTAATATTTTGTGGGATCCGTGACTATAAAGATGTATATTATATTGCTATAAAGATGTATATATACATGTGTCTATACACATGTGTGTATATATGCATGTGTGTATATACACATATGTGTGTGTATATACATACATGTACGTGTGTATATATACACACATGTATGGTGTGTGTATGTGTGTATATACACACGTGTGTATATGTATGTGTGTATATATATACACATGTGTGTATGTGTATAAATGGATACACACTTGTATGTGTATATACACACATGTGTGTATGCACACACACATGTATGTGTGTATGTGTGTATATGTACACAAATGTGTGTATATGTGTATATTTGTGTATACACACATGTGTGTATGTGTGTATATGTGTATACATGTGTGTATATATACATATGTATACACGTGTGTATATATATATATACACATGTATATATACACATGTGTGCATGTGTGTATATATACACATATGTATACACACCATATTCAAAGAAATTAAAAAATAAAGAATTAAAATTCCTTATGCATCTTCTCATTCATCTTCCGGTTGAACCAAACGGGTAAGACCATATTCCAGATTTCATTTTGAGAATAAGCATCTTCCGAAATATGCAACATCTTCCTGAATTGACCATATCCAGGATATGGTATTCCAGTACCCAAACGGACCCATTAGTGATCAAAATGAGCATGTAGATTTTCCTCTTCTATTTTCATTTTGCGCTCCCAAAAAGCAGATTCGACAAAATCAGAATATACATATGCCAATTCGAGCCTAATTCCCCCAACCAAACATTATGGAGAGTGTGAAAAAACATTTAACTTCACAATTCGAAGACAAGGTAAACAATCTGCAGATAATTCCTCATCAATCAGGAACTCCCAGTTTTTACGAATGTTTCACAATTCATGGCTTCCAAATTCAGAAGCTCCAGCGCGGTCACGTTGTATGCAGTTGGACGGTACCTGCCCGATTGACTGTAAGTCTTTGTTTTTTATATTTTTGCTGAACTCACTCTTTTGCGGAAATTTGTGGAAGTATGGCATAATATGACTGGTAAGTCATTCGAACTCCTACAGGTCCTGAAAAACCCTTGACCCTATTATGAAAATTGACGATTAAAATTTAATAATAGCCAACATTGAGGAAACCTTGTAATGCTTAGATATACCGAAGTTCTTATGATTTTGGTACGAAAGAAGTGCCTTTTTATATGATACCATCATTGGGAATCAACAGTAGTCTTTACCATGATAAATTTTGAAACATCATCAACAGTGTCTTTCTTGTTTAAAAACTTACCATATACTATTTAAGTTCAGAGTCGCTAAAAAGTTCCATCGGTTGGTGAAAATATGTGGAAATAGTAGTCAAAAATAGTTCCAGAACTTCTTCTTGAAGAGGCCTCGCCCCAACATCTTATGCAGATTTTAGATACTCTCTCCTGAGTTGCTGCCCAGGTTTGAGATTATTTCTTTACTATTTTCATGATCTTAAAAAAATAGTTATATAGTTTTTCACTCCGCCCTTAGGGTTTTTAACATTTTGTAAAGTAAGGACTATTATAATCTTAATAACTTCCGAATCATTTATTCAGATTCGTATAAGTTGGACTGAAAAGATAAAAAATACACACATCTCATGCAGATTTTAGATACTCTCTCCTGAGTTGCTGCCCAGGTTTGAGATTATTTCTTTACTATTTTCATGATCTTAAAAAATTAGTTATATAGTTTTTCACTCCGCAATTAGGGTTTTTAACATTTTATAAATTAAGGACTATTATAATCTTAATAACTTCCGAATCATTTATTCAGATTCGTATAAGTTGGACTGAAAAGATAAAAAATACACAGCATGATATCTTCCCTATTTGGTAACTTTGATTCGAAGTAACCGCGAGATACATCCCCCAAGAGGAAGCTGCATCCCAGCAAATCCGATCTTACTGCTGTGGGTACATTTGCTTTAGTCTGCAGCCATGGCTTTGTAGTCTAACGACCCTAATAGATAATCATTAAATCATACCTTTTCATGGCATTGACTCGTTTGTAATATAAGCTCAGAATAACCCCTCTTTTATGATTGTGAATGGTCAACTTGGAACTCATTGTATCAGTTGTTTAGCTCTAATTGCTTCTTCAATTCAGTTTACGGAACCAACGGCTCAGCCCAGGCAATGCACTTGATGACCAATAGCTACCTTTACTTTACAAAGAGGAACAAACGTTTTTCCTGTAGACTTTTGTACAGCAACTTTTGCCCCTAGAGTTGAAAAGATCACCATCTGATTGGACTTACAGATATGAGTTCAGTTACAGATCAATGCAGTGCAGAACTGCAGAGGGCTTCATTGGTGTTTTACTGGATATATTTGATGAGATGGGGATAATACCTGTGTTAGGCATAAGTTTTGTTTGCTGATTTGAAAGCATAGAATCAAGCACAGGCTGAAGGAGCCTGAGCAAAGATTGCTGATGCATGCATAGGGGCTTATCTTTCTTTGGAGATCCAGATAATGATCATTTGATTCCACAGTTACCTATAATGTGTTTCCTTAATTGTTTAAGTGTATATTGAGTAGTTCAAAGATGATATTGTACGTGACATTTTATTATGTTATCTTTTTCAGTAATCCAAACCTTTCCCCTGCTGCTAACAGCTCTGTTCCATTTGTTCTTTACCCCATTTTCTGAAATTTGATGCTAATCTGTAGCCATCCACAGAGTCAATTACTTTGTCCTTAACAATGGTGTCTTTTAAAAACTACAATTTAACTCATTGAAATGAAACATGCATTTTATTTTGCAGGATGCATCTGGAACATTGTATGCTGGGGTCATTGCAACTATTGTTGACGATATAGGATGTGTTGCTTCTCTAGCTGATAATCAGCCTCAAAAAGTTTCTGTTGATATGAATATTTCTTACATCTCTACTGCAAAGGTTAATGTAAGATGATTATCTTTCCATATTCCATTATATGAAGTTCTATAAAAAAGGTGAATTTAAATATGGGGTCTTATTTGTATGGTCTATTTGGTACTTACATGGATATGAATATTTTGTAGATTTATGCTGCAAAAGATCCTTTTGTTGGAAAATATTTTGCAGATTTCTGCTGCAAATGATGCTTTTGGTGGAAAATATTTTGTAGATTTCTACCAAAAAGCTAAAAGCAGGATGCCTGATCCCGAACCATGGATTTGAATATATTATAGATTTCTGCTGCAAAAGATCCTTTTGTTGGAACATATTTTTCAGATTTCTGCTGCAAATGATCCTTTTGGTAGAAAATATTTTGTAGATTTCTACCAAAAAGCTAATAGCAGGATGGCTGATCCCGAACCATGGATATGAATATTTTACAGATTTTTGCTGCAAACGATCCTTTTGTTGGAGAATATTTTTCAGATTTCTGTTGCAAGTGATCCTTTTGGTGGAAAATATTTTGTAGATTTATACCAAAAAGCTAGGATGCCATGAGAAAGAGATAGCTTGAGTCCATTCGAGAACCCTGTAATTTTCTAATTAATTTTATCAGTTTTCACTTTTCAGCTATACAAATTACCAGTGAACAGATAAAAAATTAAATGGTCTTTGTAAACATATAAACTTTAAATCACAGAGGAAACTAATGACAGTTTTATAACCCTTACTGTCTGACTCATGGACAAAACAAAAGGAATAGAACAGACATACATGCTGTAATATCTCCTCTGCTGACCTTAACCCTGTCTACACAGGATATATATCAGGTTGCTAATTATAACAGCATCATCTATGGTTTGCATGGATATTAAGTTCAAACATATGAGTTAGTGGGACATTGCATATGCATCTAAGGATAATAGTGTTGATCTTAAGACATTGAGGGAGTGCACCTGGCACTTTGGAGAAAATGATTTGAAGTATAACCCATTACGTGAAGCACTTGGCAATATACGTGGGAGGACCTCTATACAAGGAGAGAATGTGATTTCCAACCAAGAAAGGATTAATGAATATTATAAAAATTATAATCAATATTTATTTTAATAATATTGAGGGTTAAACAAAAATGTATTTAAGAGAGACCAAGCAAGGGGAAGAATCATCATTGGCAAAATATTTTATTATTTGATTTCTACTCCTTGGGCATGGAACTATAGTTCAATTAACTCGAGGACAAAATCTCTATAGGTCTGGAATTGGAGGACAAAAACACCTTTATTTCCTCCACTGAATTAGTGGACCAAAAGCCTTGATTCAAACTTGGGGCAATCTCATGCAAAGATTGTCGATGAACTTCAAAGTGATAGGCAAATTGGAATTATAGTAAAATCTTGTTGAATATATATTGAAGGTTATTTTGAATTCTCATTTGTTGCTGGTTAGGGTTTGATAAATTTGTGCTAAATAAGAATTTTGTTTTAAAAAGGATATTACACATGCATAATAAGATAATTCAGAATCTTGCTGCATTGCATATTGCTTTTTAGAGTCACTCGAATCACTGCCATGTACACTATCTCCTCCAACCTGTTTGCTTTCATTTTATCTCAGGAGCATTTAACTGGTAAGCTGTTCCAGTTAGGTCTGTGACTTTGTTTGAGTTGCAGTGCACTGGCCGTACTTCACTCCATATTTCACCATCAATGTGAGGACAAGTCCTAGAGAGTAGAACAAGATAGTAAATTCTGATGTTCTAGTACCTTCCTGTACATGCCACATAGCTCTGACTGTGTTGGCCATGTTCTGCACAGGCTACAGCTATATAGTAGTGTTTCTAGAATACAACAAAACGTTGAAAATGAATAGGCTGAAACAAATGGGTCTGTATCTTATATCTGACAAGATATTTTTGTCTTCCACACTTGTATATTAATGTGCTATTATTATTCTGCAGAGGTTGATAAAAGTAGATGGAAGTAGATGATAGGTAGACATCTTGTAACACATCTGACCTCTTCAATCTTGTATAAAACTTCTGCATGCTGCATTCTTGCTATTTACAGTTCTAACTTGGTCACTTCTCTCTTGTGTCTCTCATCTTTTGAGCACTCTGAATAATATTTGAACTCTATCATTCCCATAATTTGCCTCTATACACAACTCATAATCTTTTAAACTAGTTTTGAGTCTGTTAATACCCCGGGAATCCGTGGGCTCTGGATCATAAGCCTGGGTAGAGTGTTGGTCTTTCCTCTCAATTCCTTTGCCCATCATCTCTCAAAGCACTTTTCCGATGTCTTCTAAAAACCATCAACTCTTACGTAATTGCAGACCAAATTCACTCCTGTTGCATATGTGCTGGGGAAATTCTCATCCATGTTGTGTAGAATTTCCTCAGATCTTCTCTTCCATCTCTTGCCAATTTGAATTTTTCTTTTTAACTTGTAGGTCTCCGATCACTCCATTTCTGTTTTAACATTGCATGTGAGAATTTTTTCAGAGAAATTTGTTGTTAATCTGTGGCTCCTTTATCTTACTCCCCTACAGCTGTTTTTTTCTAATTTTTTTTAATGTAATCTGAATGATATATTGTCCTTGGTCAGTTTTCTAGTTCTTCCCACGTCGCGTTCTCATGTGTCTCACTCCATAGTGACAAACAGAAGGGATGGATATTGATATGGTCAGACCCCTGTCGTCTTCAATCTTTCAGTCATCTATCTTTGACACAATCTCCCATGATTCAGTACATCTTTGAAAGGTGCATATTGAGTTTAAACTTTAAACTTTGATTCTTTGCTGATAAATCTACTGACTTATTATCACTCTCTTGATCAATGGTATTCTATTCATACAAAGTTGAGACAAATTCGAGTAAAAGGTATTTTCTTCTTTTTATGCCTTTATATACACCAAGTCATGTAGTTTGACACTAATCATAATATCTTGGTTGCTTGTCTGCAAATAATTCCCAATCAGTCTTTTTCCATGCTTTTGAAATCAGATTTATAAACAATACATCAACTAAAGCAAGGGTTAGACTTTCCCTACCAAATTATCTCTCTTGCATCTATACAGCCTAGATCACCCTTATCATGCCATTGGAAAATTATTCAAGATTTATCATCCTCTCTACTGTTTTTTTGAATATGCCTGTGTAGTGTTTGCCCTTACCTCTGCCCCCTTACTAGAGTGGATTTATGTAGCAATAAAGTTAACAAGTTCAATTTTATTTCTCCTCTATATCTCTCTTTCTTGTCACATTACAACTCACATTGATTTTTACGTTCTCATTTTGATTTCAGAAACTAAATGCTGTCTATGAGTGAAGAAAGTATCAATCTTTGACTCTTATAATCACAACATGCTAAATTAAGTAATTTGGGACTAATTCTAATGGTATCTTATTTCCTATAGAAGATAAGTCTAGTTATTGTTTCCTCTTACAATGAATCCCTGTAATAACTATTGTCCAAAGTTTTAGGAAGATCAAATCTTAAGACCCTACTCTAGGCCAACGAATTCTGCTTCTTGTTTGGCAACCTTGCTAACTCCCTTCAAATGTAAGGACATATTAGCTTCTTTGTATTGTCTCTGTTGCATGTAAAGCACATAGATAAATTACCCCTTTGTTCTTTTCCAGATGTTGAAAATTTGTCTGCCTTTCAACAGTATTTGCTGCACAAGTTAATGTAAGATGAATTTACTTTTGTTTACTTTGGGTTTGCTTGCAACATGAGCTTTCAGAACTTGACATGCTGCCTGGGTTTCAGGATGAAATTGAGATTGATGCAAGGATATTGGGACACAAAGGGGGGTTTTCTATGACATATGTGAACTTGAAAAACAAAGCAACAGGTGAAGTCATAGCTGAAGGTCGGCATGCATTGTATGGTCGTCAGACAAGCAAACTCTGATGTAAGCTTGTCACAAATTTGTGACTTTATTGTTGGCGAATTCTTTGGTATTCATTCAATTTGTAAATCTATATTTTCTTATAGTAATTCCAAAGCACAAAGTAAAATTAGATCCAATAAACTGCTTAGCAAGCTATTTTCATTTACTTTAGTAGTATCATCTGTTTAGTGCATCAGGGTTGATCAGGCATCAGGCATTAATTGGTTATTCATTTTCAAGTTTGGATTGAACTCTAAATGACAAATATTCAGTTACGCATGTTGATAGAATTAGTCTATAAAATCTGAAGCGTATATTATTGCTCGCCTTTCTTTTCCCCCTTTTTTCAGAAGGTAAATTCAAAATTCATCGAACTCAAAAAAAGGAAATGCCTATGGTTGCCAGGAGATGGGGACGGGTACCAATATACCATTTTCAAAAAAAGTTGGAGATAAGTGTTTGGAGATGGCAAAAATAAAAAATATTAATATATATAATCTGAATTGAGTAAAATAATCATGCAATGGATATATAATTTTGTAGAATGTAAAGTAGTAAAATGCATTTAAATTAAAAAGAAAAGTTACCATTTTAAAGTATTGACATAGATGTCAACAAAAGCAAAGATTATTTATACTGATATTTATTTATAACCATTACAATAAACAAAATTAAATTGTAAACCATAATCGCCTAGAGATGGCAGACAAAAAGATTGAGCGAGAAATGCCATAATTTTAAAAACATGGGATGCAATTGCTTGGAGATGATAATACCTTAAATATTTTATTCGTGTACACACTTTAAGTCTTATTATTGCCCTCTCCTTGTACTATTACCTCTGTAGGATTTGATAAGAAAAATTAAAATACTTGCAATTTGTTCAAAAGATAATGTCTAGTAGTGTAGTCTTAAGTTCTTTTAGTTTTTATTAACCTTAGAGCAGCATTTTAGGATAGCCCAATGTGATTAAAATGATAAATCTGAGAAATCTCAATAGGAAGTTTCCCAGTTTTCAAGGTATATGCTTTAGGAGATGTATATAGAATCATAGATGCAAAAAACTTCATCTGAAGTCTCTTAATGTCTACAAACATTGGCATATGAGTCTTTGAGATGGTGGCACATTTACAATTTTGGAGATGCATACCAAAGGTTAGGGTTCAAGTCTCTTGGTAACTATGGTCGAAAACCCTACAAATATGTCACAAAGGCACATCCTTGAAACACCACTGACATTCAGGAGTGGAGCAAAAGGCACACTACCATAGGGCCAAATCTCAGTCTATGGTGATTTTTATTACATTCAAGTACACTGCCAAATTTTTTAACTCAAAATTTAAAAATTATAAAACAGAGTAGTTTTATCTACATATTACATGATCGTATTTTTTTCCTTAGCCCATCCTTTTTGTACCTCTTTTGATTAGAGAAGGTTTTGTGAATTCTGCAACATATGTTGGACACTTCCTTAGGAGTCATCACACTTATAGAAGGCTATGCAAATCCTGCAGTTGATTAGCCACATTAGTTATCCAGGGTCCTGCAAATGTTGCAGTTTCTTAAATGGTTATTGGTTTTCCATCATCGAAGGCCCTTCCAAATTCTTCTATTTATTGTCATTGCTAGTAGTTACCTAAAATGATTGCAAATCAGATCATGACATTTCCCTTTGTTCTTATTTATTATGTCATTTACTATGTAAGAAACATTGTAGGATTCATGGTTGCCTACTGTGGAATATTCAGGCAAACTTCCTTTCTGCAATAACTGGAGATGACGTTCACCCAAGTTAATGCATCTGTTCAGCTGATATATTCGGGTGCTTAAAAAATGATTGTATTTACCAAAACCACAAAGGATGTATTCATTTGCTAAACATTTATCATGCCTTGAACTATATCACACGGAATTTATTAATGTGCATTACAGGTATAAGATGCAAACACGATTAGATTTGCACATGTAGTAGTCAAGGCTACTGTATGTTGCTTGAGATATCAGGAATATTTTGGAGTTCTCTGAAAGCTGTAGAATTGCTCTATGGCTTAAACAAATGAATTATTATATATAAACTCATTAAGCATGATAGAATTTGCTTTTCTGAATTCTAGTGCAAATTTATTTTGTTGTTTTTTTTGTTAACAAGTTATCTTTTCATCTTTGTTGTATGTTTGAAATTTAAAAGAGCCACAAGCTGTTAATTGAGTGGCAAACAAAATGCACTTGCAGTCCATTCTCGGATCAAAAAATAGATTCATTTATAATGTAATATTTCCTCTGGATGAAATATAACTATATCTTTTTTGCCCGTGTATTATAAGCTATGATCATATTTTCAGGGATCCCATGATGGTCTTTTCTTTTATTTGTTCACTTATTGATTTTCTCAATTTTTGTTCTGGTTACAGATTCACTCTTATTAAAGAAGCATCGTCTCTATATATTTCTTAACAATTTTGATGAAACCAATTCTGACTTCCCTATTAAAATCAATTACTAAAAATGATGCTCCAAGCTTTTAGTGTTACATGACAGGTTAAGCAACATCATGCCACTTGCCCATATAACAAAGCATGTGGATGATAGAAGTATTTTGTTTCTCCTTGACGAGGATAATTATTACTCTTAGATGTCAATTACCCTGATCATAATAAAGTCAAAACGTATACCCAATAAACAAGCATTTTCTAGTAGAGCAGGATATATGGGCTGCAAACTGCACCACATGAATGGTGCAAACTCATTTTCTACTAATCAAAGTATGTGTATTGGAATCTCTTTCTTTCCTTGGTTTATGTGTATTGTAATCTCTTTCTTTCCTTTATAAACCATTTGGATATAGACTCATATACTCCTTTTGCTTAAGTATTTGCTATAAGCTTTTATGATCACACATTAACTCAGTAAATTGTTTTTGTCATCTTATAAAGCTTAACAAACAACAGGTTGCAGGTTCTTTGTTACAACCCAGATTCAGCCTTCCCTTAAATTTATCTATCTCCATCTTATATATTGATTCCACCAAACTAGATCCCACATATTACCCAACTGGAATGATGACTTTTGCATCACCCATCTTCTGTCATGCATAATCCACTAAGTTGTCAGTTCGGATTCCAGGACGAGTACGGGTTCGAGAACCCGATATGTGGGTGTGTGAATTTTATTTAGGTGTGTGTGTGTGTGTGTAAAAGAGAAATATACAAGATTGTAAAACTAAATCATTTCATAGTATTATACTTGATCATTGATCAATGCCAGATGCCAAAGGTAAACATTAAAAAATTAAATACTTGATCATTGATCTATGTTCACGATTCTATTGAAAATTATTACATTGAATTACTGAATTACAAAATGAAAATGTAGTTCATGAAACATGATTCACTATTCAATGTTCATCAATCATCAAAAGGATAATAAAAAAAATCATCTATGGGATTTTCAGCGGCTGCAAGTAGACCATCATCATCATCATTAGAACCCAAAGCAGTTCCACTAGCACTAGATGCACCATGCGGTATGTCATTATCATCATTCACATCAATCATAGTGGCTCTACTAAGATCTTAAATGATTGCATCCAAGTCGGCAATCTTGGGTGCTACATCCCAAAGTTTCCCCGCCCCCTCCTTGTATTGAGGATCCTTACGTGACAGAAGGCACAAATTGGTATAAACATACACCAAGTCTTTAGCTTTTTTTGCAGCCATCCGGTTACGCTTCACTATGTGGATAAAAGAGTATGTACTTTGATTCCGCTCAACAACAGAAGAGCTTGCAACATGGAGATAACAACAACAAAATAAAAAATAAAAAATAAAAAATGCAAGATAAATTCAAGAATGTAAAGTGTTAAATTCTACAAGTGGCCAAAAAAAAAAAACTTGTGAGAGAATCTTGATTGCAATAGGTTGGCGGTGCATATAATCTTGACCATGGAGGTACCAACATATAATAGCTTCCATTTTGCATTGGTCTTTGACTTCACAAGGGGAAATGTTTTTTCCTGAGTCAAACAATCCAAATTCTTTTCTAACACTTGACTCCACCTCTGGATCACTGAAGAGTCTACTAAATGCCCTCTTGTACCCATTAGTAACTTTAGAATCTCTATATGGTGGCACTCTACTTGAGATAGCAAGTACTTGTGAGCTATAGTACGTAGGAGATAGAGCATATGCAAGGAGGTGCAATGGTGTGGTCATCTTGTTCCAACAATGTAGAACAATGACTTCCATTCTTTTGTAAAAGGTGTCTTCAAGATCATTTTCTCCTTTGTATTACCAATTTTATTTTCTCCAACATTGTGTCCATGCTATCTGGTGCAGGAGCACCTACTCTAGACCCAACAAACAATGACTCTAAGAGTCCTAAACATATCTAGTTTAGTCTAGTTAGGCACCTAGACCAAGTTGTAAGGCCTAGTTCCAGGATTGGCACAATTATAAGCCCCTGGCTTACTATGGTCAAAAGTGGTCAATAGGGCCTAAAATCATAGGATTTTAGTCTTTTTCATGTTTTTAAGGTCTTAGATCCATGTTGGATCACTAGGATAAGTTAGGTCCATGTTTTCTCATTAGTCTTGCAAATATTGCACAAAATGTTGTCAAAGTTGCTTAGCAACTTTGACTACTTTTGCCAAAAGTTGTAATTAGAGCCCCCAATAGTCAGATTGTTTAAAAATCAATTGGAACCGATGGGGGAAGCCTTCAAATAGCCCTTTCAGGCGAGTGGAAGGCACAATGTGTAATTTGGCTTTTCAAATCAATAAAATAAACCATTTTTCTGCAGATTTCGGAGGACAACAATCTTGTACGGACTGGTATGGTCGTGGGGGCATGAAACAGTGATCCCAAAAGTTGAAGCTTTGAACCTTCTCCCATTTGCAATTGGTTTCATGTGCTAATCTGCCCTAGATTGCAAGATATCGAATTTTTAGTGTGACTGCCTGGGTTTGAGCCTAAAAATCAGGATTCACCTAGGGCTTGAGTGTTTGGATCGATTCCACCATGGGAAATTGATGCCCCTTGGTGGAATTCATCCTTGTTCCATGTATTTTCACATTATGCAGGTTACAAATGTGGATGTGCAGAAGAGTGGCTTTGCCACAAGAACCTAGGTGTACATCTTATGTGTGCACCAAACTGTGACTTAGGACAATCACCATAGATTTTGATTGGGGGTTCTTCAAGACCTAAAACCCTGGATTCTGACTTTTTTTGTGTACCCACACATTCCTCCATGCTTAGTTTTGGTATTGGCTTAGAAGAAAGAGCACTTGTAGTGCATTGGAGCCCCAATTAGGCCTCTTAGCCTGGTCTAAAAGTTGTGACAACAGTGTCTTCTGTTTGTTTCCAATCCTTGGTGCTTGGGCATGTTTAGTAAGGCCTTAAAGGGTATTAGAATCCCTGATCAAATCAACACCTCCTGTGGGGAACATTTGACTTATGTCTGAATTTGTCTCTGCAAAAGGCTACAAGCCAAAGGCTAGGTTGTGAAGCAACTTGGTAGTATGAGTTGCCCATTGGTGAAAGAACCATTGGAACTATTAGAATAGGAACTAAACAGGCCAGAACAGTGATTGTGGGCCACCCCTAGTCTTAGTATCCATTTCATGGGGTTCAAGTACTTGTTGTGTTAAGGAGACCTCTTGTGAACTTTTGTTCTTTGGTGCTTAGGACTTTGGCAAACCTAGTGATTGGGTTCCCTTGCATTGTAGGGTTGTGATAACCTTCCTTGAGTCCTTCTGTCATACCTGTGATAGGTATTCAACACTTGACCCTTCACCTAGGGTGTTGGAGGATTGAAACTCTACCATTGGCTCATTGCTTGGAGGCTTCCGCTTGCCACTGCTGCATCAAGTGGTATCAGAGCTATTTCTGCTTCTGAAGATGAAGAGATCCCTGCAAGGGTCACAAACAGTGAGTTAACAAACATGGTGAAGAGGAGCTATTTTTGGCCTAAGTTGAACAATGATGTCAAGAAGTTTATAGAGACTTGCACAATCTGCCAACAAGCTAAAGGAATGACAACAAATCAAGGACTCTACCAACCATT
>MU226813.1:1454258-1489345 GCA_018584345.1 Thuja plicata
AAACATGCACCAAGAAGCATAGTAACTCACAAATAGATTTTTAACAATTATTTAAGTTCAATAACATTTAGAAATTTGAGTTACAACCTATTAAACATGAAGAAATATACACTACATGAGGAAGAATTTCAACAATGATTCCAAATTTGAATATTTATACAAATCACTGACATTGAATGCAAGTGAGATATTTATGCCCTCTAGAAAGTCAACTTCGTAGGCATTAGATAAAAAATTCCTTAAGATCATACATGGACCTATCTTCTTCCATTTTAATTTATTACAAGCTCCTAGGTGTTTGAAAGCCTTAGGAGTTTTTTATTTTTCAAAGCATTTAGATCTTTCACATATTCCTCTAGATCCACTATCTCCTAAGCATCATCTTCATGGTTTGATATATATACAAATAGTTACCTCATTGTACATTGGTAACCTAATTACTAGATGAGTGACTACAGTACCCTAGTTTTCACTATTAAATGATCTTGTTTAATTTGTGTTCATTTCATGAAAAGATACATGTAAAGGAAAAGAAATTTCTTATACTATACAAGGAAAGGAGCTGAAAGATAAAATCATCTGGGCTGTTGTGAGCATAGCCAACTTTCAGAAGAATGTGCAAGAGTAGAGGCATACATAAAAGGATGAACATAAATAATAAGGGTACCAGACATTATCTGAAGTGATGAATTTTTGACCTGGGTATGAATCCAGTGTGCTCCTGCGTGATCCAGAACCTGCAAAGAAAAGAGAGATGGGGGTTAGATCAAGAAGATCTAAGCAATGAATGGAATCCTAATACTGATCCTCATCTACAATTATGCAGGTGCATAGTCAATCCATACACTTCTGAAAGAAAAACCATGCTACAAGACATGTGCACTCAGAAGAATGCTGCAAAAAGGAAAGAAGATACCGTGTTTTTCCTCATTAAATTATCATAAATGGGGAGTACCACATAGTGAATATCAATAGCAAAATAAATAAAGAGATATCAAACACTTCACAAAATGTCTTGAAGGTAATAGCAACGATGCCCTAGCTCTCAAAGCTCGTGGGTCATCAAGCATTCCAAATGCAAAGATGTAAACGAATGCCAGTATTAAACAATGAGCTCATAAAAAATGCATGATGCCCTAGCTTGCAGCCCGCGAGCCATCAAGGAATTTCCTCATGAAATGATCATAAACGGGGAGTACCACATAGTGAATATCAACAACAAAACAAATAAAGAGAGATCAAACACTTCACACAATGCCTTGAAGGTAATAGAAATGATTCCCTAGCTCTCAAAGCTCGCGGGTCATCAAGCATTCCATATGCAAAGATGTAAACAATGCCAGTATTAAACAGTGAGCTAATAAACAATGCATGATGCCCTAGCTTGCATCCCACAAGCCATCAAGACATTTCCTCATGAAATGATCATCAACGGGGAGTACCACATAGTGAATATCAACAGAAAAACAAATAAAGAGAGATCAAACACTTCAAACAATGCCTTGAAGGTAATAGCAACGATGCCCTAGCTCTCAAAGATCACGAGTCATCAAGCATTTGAAATGCAAAGATGCAAACAATGTCAGTATTAAACAGTGAGATAATAAATAATTCATGATGCCCTAACTTACAGCCCGCGAGCCATCGAGACATTTCCTCATGAAATGATCATAAACGGGGAGTACCACATAGTGAATATCAACAACAAAACAAATAAAGAGAGATCAAACACTTCACACAATGCCTTGAAGGTAATATCAACAATGCCCTAGCTCTCAAAGTTCATGGGTCATCAAGCATTCCAAATGCAAAGATGTAAACAATGCCATTATTAAACAGTGAGCTCATAAACAATGCATGATGCCCTAGCTTGCAGCCTGCGATCCATCAAGACATTTTAAGTATTAACAACGCCAACAATGCCAGTATTAACATTTATATTGTGCCATTAAATCAACAAATGCCATCAAAATTAAGTTGAGTTAATGAGAATACAAAGCTTGAATGCCTACCTGATCAAGTCGTGGCTACCTGCATATTCGAAGATTCCAATCTTCCACAGTTAGGCCCTCTTCGCGCTAAATTAGAAATGGGCCTTTCTTTTTCTTTTTTTGTTTATAATAATGCAGGTGTTGCAATTCTGATAGTATCGTCGCTATTACAAAAGCATTGGGGGCACTTGAAAAAAAAATACAAAAATCACACATAAATGGTAGTGCCATCGCAAATTGGTGTCAAAATTTGACCCCAAATGTTGTAGTGGGAGTTGGATAGGACAATGTTAGGATATGAAAAGGATAATGATAGAATATGGATAGGATAAAAAAGATCAATAAGGGATAAGGGATATGAAAGAAATGTTAGGATAAGATAGGAAATATGGACCAAAGGGATGTGGACACTGGAAAGCATATAGGACATGTGATGCTTCAAGGAAGATTTGTAACCATGTCAAGATCAAGGTTGGGGAAAAGGGGATATGATAATGGATATGACAGGCATAGGATAATGGAGGACATGCTAGGGACAATGGAGGATAATGACAGGATTAATGGAGGATAGCACGAATGAAACTTGCCCCCAAGTATAGACTGCTAGAAGTTCATATAATTACACATGATGCCTATTTTCCAGGTTTTCATCATGGTACTTGCCCAAAGTTCCTATTTGTCAGGTTTTCACTATTCGACGAAATTATTTCTCTCTCTCTCTCTCTTTTTTTTTTTAACCTTTTGGAAAAAAATAGACGCATCACATGACATGGACAAAGGATTCAAGTGCCTTACTCTTAGGATGGTTATCTTGAAGGATATACAATAATGGACCATGATACTATGATAGTATGCTCAAAGACGTTGGTAAGGAAATTAAAAAAGGGATATGAAATGGATGATTGGATAAGGATGGATAAGGATTATGAAAAGGATTGGATAGGATGGAGGAAAGGTTGGAAAATAGGTCTTGGATAATGAAGGGAGTGAAAGAAAGATGGATTTTGAATGGATGAAGATGGATGCAAGAACAAAATTGACACACACCTTGAGGGGTGATGTAGTGATGGAGGAAACAAAGATTTTGGAGTTTGAAGGATTAATAGAGGAATGGATATGGATTTTGGGACACAAGGACCCAAAATGGATTTGGAAGATGGAAGACATTTAGATGGAGGGATAGCAAGTTTGGATGCCATCTTTAATTTTTCTTTAGGACTTTGTGCTTCAAGAAGCTTCTTGGGAATCCACATGCATTTTTTCTTTTCATTCTTTTGAGGGTCCTTTGAATGTATTGCTTGCACAATGGATTTTGGAACCCATATGGATTCTGACTTTATTTTTTCCTCGATGGGCCTTTGCGGCCTTTTTTATATTTATTTTTATTTTAGGATCATATCTTGCTTCTTTTTTATATGTTGATTAGACTGGACATGTTGATCCTTGACTGCATGTGGATTGCTTGATTTGTGGATTTTATGCTTGGCATCAAAATTGCTTGGAATGCAATTCATGGATGGATAGGGATGATATGGAGGCCTTTTGGATGGATGGAAGGTTCTCCAAGATGTGTGCCTTTGCTGACTTGCATTTGGGAAAGGGTAAGTGGATTGTGAGCTAGTGGAGGGAGGAATATATGGACCTAGGATGGATGGAAGGGTTGAACGGGGAGGTATACGTTTAGGTTTGGATTTTGAAGGAATACCAATACCTTGAGATGTAGAGTTTTTATTAAGACCATGGCCATTAGACTTTTCTTGGATATGGGAGGGTTTCAATATACCTTTTTCATGGAGGTCTAACCCTTTGACTTGATAATGCTTTCTTTGACCAGTAGGATACTTGCTACAAGACGTGACTCCATTATTACGAGGTGTGAATGATATGGAAGAACTTATAGGATCATGAGTTGGACTAGACTTGATAGAATGAGGGGAACTCATTTGAAGTGTAAGGGGTTCATGAACAACTTGCATAGATGTGCTTGAATCACAAGGGGGATCACGAGGAACAATTGGATCCTGTGATGGAGTAGGAGCAATGACAAGATCATTGGGAAAGATAGGATCTTGTGGGGGATCTGGAGGAGTAGGACAAGGAAAAGAATGGATGGATGGATATTGAGGAGGATTTGGAGGAATAATGGGATCTTTTGGAGGATCCAAAGGGATGATGGGATCTTTTGGAGGGCATGAAGGTGAAGGGACACCTTGATCTTGACTTGGAAAGGGATCTTGGGAAGAAATGGAAGAGAGATCATGATCTTGCCTAGGAAGTAGAAGGTCAATGGGATTTGGAAGAACATTTTGGTTTGGGAATGGAAGGGCATCATCTTGAATAGGAGAGTTAGGGATAATAGGATCTTGGTTGACAATTGGGGTGGATTGATCATCATTGGGATCTTGATCTTGATATGTTTTTAGACATGTTTCTTCATGCTTCATATCATCCTCTTGACATGGGATATGCATTTGGACATGTGAGGGGGATTCTTGAAAGGGGTCAATGTTTGGACACAAGAGAGATGGGATTTGGATGAGACTCTCATTAATACACTTGATTGAAATTGGAGGACATGGTGGAATTGGTTCAAAGGAACTTGGGCTATGCATAGGATTAGCTTGGATTTCTTTCGTGGATAACCATTGGAAGGTTGCATTGTTGGAAGAATCACTTGATGGGGATGAGGGAAATTGTTCCTAGGGGGAATATGGGGATGAAGGAGTGGAGTGAAACATGGATGTTTCTTGAAGGTTAATTTCTTGAGAGGAAATAGGTATGTCCTCCATGTGATTTTTTTGGCATGAGCCATTGCTAGACACAGGTGCATTATTTTTATTTTTGTGCTCTAGGATCATTTCACCAATGCGAGCTATTATCTCAAGTGAATCCTTTATATCAACACTTGCTTTTTGAAAATAATTTGGTGATTAAAGTTGTGCCACAATAGGTTTTTCATTTCTTATGCTTGATCGATGTTCAAAGGGTGGCGCATTTGAACTTGTCTTTGTTTGATAATGCTTTGGTGGTGAATTGGAGGACACAAAAGGTTCCTCATGCAATGTTATTGTTTGTGATCTTGGCATTGATTGTCTTGTTTGCATGATTGGAAAAAGAGGTTGTGAAATTGTTTAAAGATCACTTGGTTTCATTGGAATGAAGATTGGTTCATAATTTGGTGGTGGCCCTAGTTGAATTATGCCACACTCTGGTTGAAGGGTTTGTTTTGGAATTTGGTTGAATGATTGATTTTAAATTTGAGTATATGGATACTGATTTGAAACTTTATTGAATTGAGCTTGAACTGGGACTTGGTTGAAATTTTTTGGCTCTTGCACATGATTGAATTGGGCTTTGTTAAATTTTTGATTTGCCTCATTGATTTGTAAAATAAGTTTTGGTATCTTTGATTTTTCAATGAGAGATTGTATGTCAATTTCACAAAAAGATTTACTTGGACATCCAAGGAGTTTTACCATCTCCTTTATACTCTTTATCATATTTTCTACCCTCTCTTCCAAGATTTTCTTTTCTTTATCTAATTTTGCTTGCAACTTTTAAATCAAGTGTTCATGGATTTGATGCAATTGATTTTTTGGTTGTATTGATGTCATCTGTCTTGGCTGAAAATCTTGTTGTTGCAAAGGTATATCTTGTCTAGGATCAAAAGGTAATTGTGATTTTCCTTGTGATGTAACACTAGTAGAATTGGGCCCTATTTTCGACAAAAATTGGTCGAAGGACCCACAAATTGCTTTGTCGGTATTTTTGTTGTCGAACAATCGACACATTGTTGTTAATGTCGAAATTTCTACGCAAACTTGGTAGATAAAGTTCAACCAATATGAAGGAAATGAAAAAGATAGGAAAGACTATGGTGACAAATGACCTTGATGCTAGAGAAGAAAAATATTAATAAACATGGGTTGATAAGTGTCCTGTTGCCTTTTGGATGCTTGGAAACTAGTGAAGATCGACATAATGACTATATGCAAGTGCAATGTTGTTTAGAATTTTTGGATTTTGGAAATACAACTTTTGAAATGAAAGGAGCTTATGCAAAATGCAATCTAAGGCTTATGCAATTTTTTTTTCGGTTTTTTGGACTTTGACAAAAAATCTTTGGAAAGGAGACAAACCTAAGAGCATAACCTTATGAGGTTGAATACAAATATTGACTTGAAAAAGGGATTTAAGGGACAAGGGAAAATTTTGGTAAAAGGGACTAGGTCAAATCCATCATGAAAAAGGTGCAATGTGACCAATTGATAAGGGGGGTTTGAAATTTGGGACAAAGGGACCAAGTCAAGATCATGTTTTCAATAGCATAAAGAAAGACTTTAGTGTTTGGATTCTTTCTAGGATTTTGCAAAGTTTTTTAAAGGATCTAAGGATGAGCTTCTTGTGCAAAAGGAACTATAATGAGGACTTGTGCAAGAGGGAATAAATGCAAGAGGATTTGAAAGGAAAATGCAAAGGGACTAATGAAAATGTATACAAGAGGACTATGATATGACTATGTAAGAATGAAGCAAACCGCAAGGCTCCAAGATAAATGTTTTTGGTCTCCATATGCTCACAAGGTTTTGAAACAAGGTATTTTGGGAAAATCAAATGTGTTCAAAGAATGTTTGGGAATGTTTGACATGATATTTTGAATGTTTAGGAGTGTTATTGAATTCTTCATTAAAAATTTTGAAACACCCACACAAGATACATCATGAAGAATGATTGTTGTAAAATTGAAACAAACACATCACAACCAAAGGATGGCAAGGACAATATCTATTGAATCCTCACTTGAACAAAGTTCAACCGTGCTTACTAATAGAAGACAACATAGAAGCTTGGAGGAATGAGCTCCTCCTAATAGTGCACTCACTTCTTAGGCACACCAAGCTTCGAATCCCAAGGGTAATCAGTTCCCAAGGGACTATTGTCTCTACTAAGAGCCACAAAAATGTGGGGTGCCTTAGTTGGTCTCTGATCTTCTGTGCCAACATATAGAGGTTTTTTGGTCATTAAAACAAGGTTTTTAGTCAGGGAATCCATTCAGGTGGTTATACTTGTGGTAGATTAGCCACGTTATGGAGGCCTCCCAGCCTACAGAAGTTAAGTTCTGTAGGTGTTTACGCACCACAAGGGTACTGAGGGAGATCTTCTTCCCAATATAACATAATCAACACCTGTTCACTATGGGATTAATCACAATGACATTTTTTATATACCGGTTTGCAAGAGCTTGGATTTAGCTTGTTACTGGTTGGAAAATCTCTCTCACCGGCTCTATTAAAGCACTCAGGAGGTAGCCACTCGATAAGAATTATATGAGTTTCTCTTACACCCAAGATCCACGAAGGCAAGGGGAGAGGATACATTCATATAATTCTTAGGGTTTACAATCTAAAAGACACTTCAGACACATGAAATAAATGATTCTTTTTAAGCACCAAACTGAAGTGTTTCAAAATAAAGACATGAAAGTTTTATGAAAGCATGCAAGGTCTTTGTCAAACGTCCCACATTAAACACATTAGTAGTTTATCAGGTTGTCTTCATCCCTTGATTACCAGAATGCTACACAAATCATTAGTAACTCATAAAAATTGCTTATCAAGTGCAGAAACAAGAATAGGAATGAAAAGAAGCAAAGAAAACCTCAAAACAATGCACTATTACCAACTGCACAGAAAGTGTGACCAACTATGCAGCAAGCGCACTTGGTATGACCAACTACACAACTCTTGTTCAGGACTTCAAAATATATCAAAGACTTACAAAATTGACTATGTATGATAAAAATTGGCATGCAAGAGTTAATATCATGTCTTTTAGGGTTCATTTATGTCATCTTAGAAAGATTTGGAAAGACCAAAGTCAATTTAGAATCCTTGATTAGTCTATGTGCATATTTTGAATGATTTTGAAACAATCTAACTATTCAGATATGCACTTGATCCTAAACTATTTAAATGTTCATTTGAGATCACCAAATCAAGTGTGCATGTTCATTTTTAGATCCTTTTAAAAGTAATCAACTTGATTTGCCAATATCTTATCAATTTGAACTCTTATTTAAGCTATATTTGCAACTTGGATGACATTGAGAACAAATGAAACCACTAATTCTGTATTTGAATCTTAGATTAGATGAGATTCATTTTAAGTGCACCAAATTGAAATACGTGGTTCATTTTAAACATCCAAATTGAAATGTGAGGTTCTTTTACAAGCTTTAGTGTTTTAAAGCATGAATTAGGGTCCATTTAAAGCTTCAGAACAAAGAGAATAGGAAGGGAAAGACTCGGAAAGAAACAACTCTTGTTAAACCCCATCTCAAATATTCAAAACAAACTAATCAACCAACTATGTAGCTTTCATGACCAACTGCGCAGAAAGTGTGACCAATTGCGCAACAAGCACACTTGGCATGACCAACTGTGCAACTTTCATGACCAAGTGCGCAAAACCTATAACCAAGTGCGTAGAACTCTTCCAGAAATTGAAAAATGCACAAAAACATAAAAATACAATCAATTAGGCATGTTTCATGTTGGGTTCACCAAATGTAAGACTAGAAAAAGGAAGAATAAGCATATTTAGGTAACCACAAAACCCTAAACAATATGCAAACCTATCTAATCTATCATGAAAGCCATTTGAAATGAGAGCATAAACATAAAGCATGAAAAGACTTAAAAAATCCTTTTAAATGTAGCTTCCATGTTCTCCTTTCTTCTCCATTGAGAAGATTGTGTTGCTCTTTGTCAATGAAAAAATGCACAAGTGTTGAAAAGACATTTAGTTGAAAGAAAAAATACTAGGAGATAGTGGTTCCAACATGAATGAGAGGATTGCATCTCAATTTATAGAAAATGAGAGGCAATTTGGTGAATTAGAATGCATAAAATCAATTCATAATGGAGGGAAAAGGATGAAGCAAATTAGTAGGAAATTGGAAGCACAATTAGGGGAGAATTGAATAGGGAAAGGTGGAAGAAATCAAGAAGCACCTTAATAGGGATATGAATCACAATTAAGGGATATGATAAATTAAGTGGGATTAGGAGGAATTAAATCAATTAATAAATCAATATTCCTCATAAAACAATACTTAGTATTTATGAAATTATAAAATCCCATAAATTAGAATTAGCCAATTAACTAATTAAAAATTAATTAATTGCGAAGACTTAGGATAAGAATGAATAAATATGATTTACTCATAAAGAATAGGGACAAATCTTAGGCTATTCATCCCAAGAGGATAAATTAGTGAATTATTGATCAAATTGAAGGCATTAATGTACAATTGAATTGATTTTGATAATATTTATAGGATTATGATAGGTTCGAGGCATTGATAAAAATTGACAATGTGCTCAAATAATGATGTTTGAAAATGATTAAATAGCATCAATAAACTTTGATGATGCCATGGGATTGAAATAGGAATAGGGAAACATTGATGAACTTGGAAAATGTTCCCAAAATACTGATGATTAGAAATAGCATTGATGAACTTGGACAATACTATTGGATTGATAATGATAGATTGATAACGATAACGTCGATGAACTTTGACAATGTTACCAAACAGGTGATAAAAGGATACAGAGCATTGATTAATTTGGACAATGCCCCTAGAATGATGATAATATTGAATATATTTAGAAAAGGGTTTGATTGATTTGAAAAGTGATTTAATTAGGCATAGATGATCTTGGACAATGACCCGGAATGGTTGGAACGAGTCCAAAATGATTCTGAAATCATTAGGAATAGAATAGAATAGAATAGATTTGAATTGATTTAGGATGATGATCAATTCAGCCAAAATGAGAGAAATGTTAGTAATTGATGAAATGGAAGAATGACACAATATTAGTGAATGATAAAGATCAAACACACAATATATCTAAGACATGTTAAAAATAAGGGCACATAGGTGCGAACCATTTTTAGGTGTCTACAATAAAATATGTAAATAACACAAAAAAATATTTTATATAATTATGTAAAACATGACATAAATGAAACTAAATAAAATAAATTTTAAAATTTGCCTTCAATAATTCCAATCTTGAAAATTTTCTAAAAATTGCTTTGTGACATATCGGGGTTTGTCACAAACATTTGGATCTCTCCTTAGCCTTCTAGTATATTTCTTTCACTCACTCTATTTGGGTGCCAATTGATTGCATCACCAAATTGAGCGAGTGTACGGTGCATGATATCCAAAAGATGTGCTCATATCTAGCCTCTATCAAAGCACCTGTAACCCTGTAAACTTTTGCATTGTCCATAATTACTTGGACAATATTTTCATGACTTGTCGCCTCTATGGAGTCAATGAGAATATTGGAAATAAAATCTACATCTTTCACTTACCCTTCACAACCAACTGCCCTTAAAAACATTTCCCCCTTGGGAGACACTGCAATAACATTGATCAATGGACGATATTTGCAATCTTTCCGTCCATTGGAAACAATAGATACACTTGTTTGAACCCAAAAATCTCTAATCGGTTTTAGTTGGGCATTTACAAATTTTCTTTGTTTTTGCAATAAGGTGGTACACACCTTTCCATACCCAGGACCTATGAAACTAGGAGGTGTATTATTATTGTTGACACCATGTACCTCCAATATGGTGATCTCACCAAGTTGAATGGAAGACCATTTGCACAGAGGCAACGTACAATTTTTTCATCAACAATATCTCTTGCCTCTTTTTTAAATGCCTTCTCTAATGGACCTCTCTTGCGGGTGGAGATTTCTAGTTTTTCATCTTCATCCTCCATAGAGGGCATAGGCAAGAAGTGATGTTTGGAGGTCGTAACTAGTTGAGAGGGTGATGTCGTTGTTTTGTTTTCCTTGAAACCTAAGTTACCGATTCGAGTGCGAGTGCGCAATTTTTTTTATTTTTTTTTTGGGGGGAGGGGGGGTTTGGATGTGTTTTGNATATATATATATATATATATATATATATATATATATATATATATGTAAGAAAATTATAAGTCATTTTTATCTACATCATCATTACAATGGGAATGGAAAACACTGGAAAGCTAAGTCACAAGGTTCGAATTCGAGTTCGAGTTCGACAACAATAAAATTCAGATGAAGTTCAACAAGAATAAAAATTTGGCGTTAAATTCGCTTATATAATTTTTTTTAAATATAAGTATTATATCTAATAAATTATTAAATTAGATTAACTATAATATTCCAAAGAGGAAAGATCATTAATTTAAATTTAGTATAATTAAATATTAATTATTATAAAATTTATTATAAATAATATAATTATTAACTTTTTATTGACATCTAAGTCAATATTTAAATTAAAAATACAAATTATAACAAGTAGTTTTTAAAGTTTAATATAATTAAAATAAAACTAAAGAAATAAGAATTTTGAAATTATTGTAGAATATCAATATAAAAACGAAAATAAAAACATAAAACAAACTTTAAGTCTAAAACAATGAAAATCTATTCGCCCAAAGTCATGGCCTCATCCGTCAGACTTGCAGGGCATCACATGTGAATTTGTTCACATCGGTCTACAAGACATTACCTCTATTCACGTCTTACTTGCAATATGTTGGATTGTATTAAACCCGAGAAAGGATGCTGAACAAGGACCTATAGAAAAATCCGAACAAGGACGTTGAACATCTGTCAATAGAAAAACCCTTCAAGGAAGCTCGCATTTTTAAATTACACTTTGGATTTGTTATGCCCTGCATACCCGTCCCTACATTTTGTAGGAAAAATGTCAGTCCCCCTTTTTTTTCACTTTTGCTTTGTTTCTTTCTCTCTTGTTTTTCTCCGGCCTTTGCTTCCGCAAGGATCGTTTTATTTTATTTTTTGGTTCTTCTTCCTCCGGGACCCGGTCCTGGATAGTTTTGTCTTCCATGTCAGCCAGATTTTTGGTCTCCAAGATTCTCTGTCACCATTTCCTCTTTTGCTAGAGGGTGCGATTGCATGGAATCCCCGAGCCTGGAGTCCGGAGGTTTGCCTTTTTCAGGTTTCACAGAAGGAAGAAACATTTCTTTACCCTAAGGGTATTAGTAAGGATTCACCTGTCACTTTAAATTTTACTATAAACAAATTACCCAGAGCGATCTTAGAGCGATTAAGGTGATTAAACAATGATTAAGTGTGAATTGCTCTCGGTGCTCAACAGTGCTTAAACAGTGATTAACAGTTGTGCATTCATGGTCATTTTTTGGTCTGTGAAAGCTTCATCAGTTGCAGAGCACCTCCCGTGCTCCTCTTCCTACGTTTCTTCATGTTTTAAGGTAGGTCCTTCGGCTCTCCTCTTCCTAGTTTTGTCTTTCCTTGTCTTGCTTTGTTTTTCTTGTGTTTGCTTCTTTGCTTTCAGTCTCATCTTTGTTTTGTTTTGTTTGGCTTTCGGGTGTATTTTCGCCTCCTGTTGGTGGGATGGCTCTGCAGGAAGGTTGTTTGCCTTCCTCACATTGTTCTTTCTCTGTAAATGATGTATTCTAGTTGTAAATCTTGTAAATTCTTAAGGTGAATGTGTAGAGGTCTTGCTCTCGTTGTAAGTTGTAGATAGTTCCTGTAAATTGCATTGTTCTAGCCTTCTTCTGTATATTTTGGTCTAAAAATTTTCCTAGTAGCCCTTCCTATGGAAATCTCGTCGCGCTCTACACGATAATACAAGTTTGGAGCTCACCCGCATGGTGTCCGCCTGGCTCAACCTCGACACCTCACTTGTTCAAGCCATGACATTTTTCTCTCTCCTTTATCACTTCATCTTAATGGCGAGATTAACTCCCCCATGAGTGAGCATTCAAAAGACATCCCACTTGGCATTCATTTCACTTGTGTCAACCCACTTTTCACCATTAAGGGCCTTTACACCATCTATCATGTGACCACGTGACAACCCATGTTAGCCAAGTATGGCTCAATTCCCAGTCATGTCGATAACGACTAGTTTCTCTGGACTCCGGGTGCTGGGAAGTCCCCAGACCTTCATCCTATTTTGTTGCATAAAATAATACCCTGGGACCTCCGAGTGTGGATCAAAATGCAATCCTTTCCAACTATTACATTCCAAGATTTTGATGAGTACTAATATTATTTGAACAGGTGTGAGATGGCGGTGAATTCCCCAAAGTCCATAAAAATGTTGTATTCTTATCACATTATATGTATTGATGGTTCTCTGGTCTTGCAGGCTGCAGGTTATCCAACATGTATGAAGTAACAACTCCTCCTGGAAGTCCGGAGCTTTCAACTACCTCCACTCGGGCGGCCACAAAGACTAAAGCCAAAAAGATGCTGGCTAAGCTCCCGCTAACCTCCAAATACCTAAGGGAGGGTGTTCTTGTTGGGTCCAAAGTGGCCTCCAAGCTGTAGGAGGTCATAGATACAGAGCCCAAAATATGGCCTGAATTGCAAGGCCTTGTCCAAAAAATGTACAAAAAGAGGGCTATCGAAGATGATATGGCGAAGAACGTGGCCACCTCCGACATCATCAAAGCTGCATGTTTTCCTTTCTCAGTGCAAGCACCGGCGTTGACCCTTCAACTGGCGATGCACTACAATGCCCCCACCCAAGTTGTTTTTCTTGCCGATCCTCTACCACTACACTACCCAGTGACCATTGTAAATCTGGATGCTGCCACTTTTGATTTAGGTCTGGGAATCCCCCAGTTCAAGGGAGCCATTGTTATCTCCCGGTCTATATCACTGAAAGAGTTTGAAGAGATTTCCACTCTCTCTTGAAAACATCTTAACACTCACTTGCTAAAGTCCCCGAGAAGGGACTATAAGAAGATGAAGCTGGAGATTCCATGCAAAGACTTCAAAGAATGCACTCAGGTGGGAATAATCTTTTTGTGCAGTCTCTTCGGAGAGCCCCATGCCAGAGAATTTTTGGTATGAATGTATTACTTCCTCTACTACATCACCACCTACAATCAAACCTTCGACTGGGAAATCATCATTGCCATTCATGTAGACTTCCAGCTAAAGAATGTCCTCCAGAATTTGAAGTTCTACATGACCTCATATTTATTATGGGCACTGGCCCAACAAAGACCCACTTTTTGGGGTTTGCAGATAGTGGCCATTCTCGGGAACGGGCCCGACCAGCTTGTCCCATGGGATCATTATCTCCAGAATTAGTGGGAAAGTAGCTTCCCCCATTTTTGTAGGGAAAATGACGCGTTCATTTACCATAATATTTTGACACTCACTCAGGATTTTGGATACCGGTTGTTGCAGGAGGCGATGACCTTGGTTAGCACTTATGGAAATTATTTTATTCAGTTCCAAAAAAACACTTATATTTGAGTGACCAGCTTCTATGGGAATCCCAACCTACTCCCCAGGCATTGCAGGGATAGGATTATTCTTTTGGAGTTCTGCACGAAAATCCTAGAGCTCCACGCATTCTTTGCCTTGAAGAAAGTCACATCCATTTCATTCCCAATCACTTGTGGGAACTATTCTTGCAGTCTCGCGGATGCTAAGGAAGTTGATAATGAACTAAAGAGTCTGGGACTGGTGGAATTCCACCTCACCAAGAACAATTTTGATCTGATTGACAAGATAAGAGAGGCGCTACCCCGGGTATCCGCAGCACATAAAGTTCACAATGAAGATTTCTGGGTGGATTGTTAGGATGGTTTTGATCTCCGGGCATGACAACATTCATATATGTCCAAAGGTTTGATGAAAGCTCTCAACCTTCGGGGCTTCCCAAAATATTTTTCAGATAATGGGCCTCTGAAGGACCCAACATACAAAGAACAGGGGATCGACAAGTTGGATCTCCCTTCGGTGGTTTGGGACACCCTAGAGAACTTAACAATTGAGGATGTGAGTAGACACATCATTGATAACAACCATAAATATTTTGAGGTGTGTCCAAGGAGCACCCGTAAGGGCCCGATCTTGCGGGGGTCTGCTTTGACCTCCAGAGCTACGAAACCAAGCAAAGACAAGGGGAAGGAGAAGAAAGACGTCCCACCCCAAGTTATTCCCTAAGGTCCACTCCCTATTTTGGAGCAAATTCACAATCAGCTGGAGGCATCCAAACTAAGAGCCAGAAAATAAGTGCCCAGCTTTCATGCGGCCTCCTAGTTACTCCAGTGGGATCTACCCGCTCAACAGGATCCCCTTCACTAACAACACTCATGAGCCGGCAGACAGAGGCTGAGGCATAGTCTGCAGATATTCTAGATTCCAGGGCCCCGTTACAAAGAAGAAATAAGTAGAGAGTAGAAAATCCCCCACGCATAGACATGCTCCCCAGTATGCCTAATGTTCCCATGGTGGAGGTTAGTTCAGACTCCCTCAAACTAGAGGATCTCCCAGAGACCTCCCCTCTGCACGACGACTTCAATGACATCTTTGGGACAAATGAACTCATGAATCTACATGGGGAGATGGATAAGGCGGTAGAAGAAATAGCCACACGAGAAGTGGAGATAATCCCCAATGAAGAGGAGACACTAGAAAAGGAAGTGGTCTCAGAATAAGGGGTCCATGAACCCAAAAAGGAGCTAGAACAAGAAGCAACACAAAAGGATCCACAAGACGTGGAGGAAACACCTGTCCAAGGGACCGAGATAGATTCAAGGCAAACAAATGATGAGAAACAGACAACTAGGGAAACTAGACCTACGGGATCAACTGTACCCCTAACCGTCATGCTCCAAATGCCTTCAGTTACTCTAGCTAATGAAGTTCCCCAGAGTATGACATTCGGTGAGGTGGTCTCAGTGGCCCAACAGTCAAACATTGGCTAGACACCTCTGCCTCCTCCAGAAGATGTACCCACAGAGAGGGATATCCCAACAAACAATATCAAAGATGAACAACAACAATAAGATGAGGGGAAGAACCCCAAAGATACAAATGTTGACTCAACATATGCTGAAAAGGATGGGGAAAACCATGGTGATATAGACGATGTTGGTGCTGGCGGAGATGGGGTCCTCGACACTACAGCTAAAGATGCCACCAGGGTGAAAGACACTGAAACCCCCGGGGAACAAGGAAAGGAAAAAGAGTCAAATGTGACCATGGATACTGGAGATACACCACCAAATTTGAAGAAGGCCCTGATACTCATGCCTTGGAAACAAAACCACCCTAGCCACTGTAATGGATGGTGGAATCCAGAAAGAGAAAGGCCCCGACACTGGTGCGCATTTTGCTATCGTGATGGACCAAAATGCAGAGGCTAAAAATCCCAAGAAGGCACAAATTGTCCACACCCTCCGGACTAGTCTGAGAGGAAATACAGTTGAAATAGTTGCAACCCCTCCCCCAGATATAGATGCAAAAACAATAAAAGCCAAAGACTATGTAGTCAGAGAGGTGCCTCTTGGGAGGAGAGATAAGCAGGGTGAGCTAGACCTGCTAAGAGAGGCAACCTGGGTAGTTGAATCCTGGTACGACAAACATGCACAAAATTTAAAGGAGGAAAGAGAGAAAAATGAAAATCTCCTCAGACTTCTCACAGAACTTACACAGCCATTGGTCGAGATCCATCCGGAAGCCTCCACCTCCAGACCACCACTTCTGCATGGTGACATGGATGCTCTTAGGGCCATGAAAAAGAAGGCACAAGCTATAGATGAGTGGATCGCTGAGCAGATCAAGGTCGTAAGGCAATTCTTAGAGGCATCACTCCTGGGCCTTTATCTGGTCAACAATCTCTTGGGCTAGGTAAGCGGTGTTGTCGTCCTATGGGAAGGAAACATAGAGAAATATGAGGAATGGAGGACCAGATTAGATGAAGTGATAAACTCTGGAGAAGAGGCCATCACTGAGGGAGGGATTTTGGGAGAGGAATCCTTCGAATTCCTCTGGGCTGAGTACTCCAAACTTGGCCTCAAGATTGAGGTGAGCAAGAAACTGGTTATGACCCTAAAAGAGAAGGTCACGATGTTTCGGTATCCTTTCAACCTCTATAAAGCATTCATTGGAAGGGTTTCATAGGTTGATCCCTTCACCACCAAGACTGTACCCTGGAGGATTATGTCCTCAGTAAATTTGATGAGTTGATGGAGTCCCGGTATCAGTCTACTGGAGACTTCGAGGAAGGAAAATTGTCAAGAATATCTAAGATGATGCTCTGGGATCATGACTCCGTAAAGTTAGTAGAAGAATTTTGGGACGGGGCTGGAGATATTGAAGAGAAGTTTGGAATTATTCACAACCATTGGGGTAGTGTCAAAGACATAGATGGAGATGGAATTGACCAAATTTTGGAGGCATTCAAGAACAACAAAGGATAGTAAAGTTCTCTAGATTCCGGGGATTTTCACCAGCAGGGTGCATATTTGAACATTCATTATTCTTTGATCGTAAGCTCCCAGACTCTGAAATTCTAGATCCAACAATTTTGTGTTCTTTCAATGACCCGTGTCCAAGTTCCCTAGAGCCAACCGGTCATTGTCAAGCAATTAATAAGGGGGGTCAGAAGGTAGGTGATCCTGATAAGGTATGTCAGTTTGAGGGATGGATCTTATAGGTGATCTTCCATAGGCGCCACTCCAACATTAAATACCTGGTACATTAAAGATAGTGAGTCACATTTTGCATTGATGAGGCATCTAGCCTCGAACGCCAGAAGGTCAGATTTCTTCTATTCTTACCCTGACACTCTTCTCGATGCCGATTCTTCCATCCTCTTTTATTTTCTTCTTCCTCTACCATGTCAGACCTCTGCTCTTTTGAGGTGATTGGAAGTGGTGCAGGTAGTACCGGCCACCAGATATTATATTTTAATGGTTGAGTGTATAGTTAGATTAGGTCAGTTTTAGGGCAAATATGTGTATAAATAACAAGTCTAACCTCATTTCAAGGGTCGACGAAATTAATGATTTTGCAGTCCAATACTACTAGCTTTTAATTTTCTTAGTAGTTACAGGAGCTCAATGCTCAGTAGTTCTTAGTAGTTAGATGCTCCCTTGGAGCCATTGATGTACACATCAGTGATGCTGGAATACCTAGTTAATGAAGAAGGAAGAGTTTTTGGCAATAATGTTGTTGGTATTCTGATCTCTGAGTTAGAAATATCTCTTTTGTGCTGTATGTTTCTAATGTCCTTTGCTCTGATGTTTTGTTAGATTAGATGATCTTATTTCCCCTTGCTATTGAATATGTATGAACTGTTGGTTCTGTATGCATTCAATATTTAGTATAGTTCATTAGAGCATTGTTGATGTTAGAAATATGTTGCATGAATATAAGTAGAAGTAACGAACTCCTAACTTTGGCCTATATTTTGCTATTTATTTGGTTAACTCAGTGCACTTGTAGGAAACCCTGACCTATCACCAAAATCTCTAGAGAAGATGAGTCAAAACCAACTATCCCCCTAAACAAAATAGTCACTTGCCCAACTTAGCTCCCTACATTGTCGAGACCTGACACTTAGGTGCTTGAAGGCCCAGAGAATTTATTCCCTGGACAACTGTTACAGGCGAAGTTGGTCGGTACCCTGGTACCCGGTGACAACTCTTCATCTGTTGATGAGACTGGTCACAAAGTCCCGTAACAGAAACTAGCGCTAGAAGGAGGGCATGAGCTCGTCCCCTTTAGAAGATTTTGATTTTACACTGCCTGAGGGTTCCCCAAGCCATAGTTTTAGGAATCAAACTTTTAGTGGGTTAGGGTCTTTTTCTCCCGCGTACTTTGAAAGAATCTTTCGATCAGCCCCAAATCCTGGAAAGTTTATTCAAATCGAGCCTCCTGCTCCAAAGAAAAGGACCCTGCAAACCAAGAAACCAGCCAACTTTATCTGGGGATTCACTACACCTCAGAATACCCAAGCTCCTCAGATAACCTCAGGGACCAACGCTCCACTTAGCCAAAATCTAGCAGCCCTAATGGCGACTTGCTTTTGTAACACTAGGTCCCCAATGGGGCAGTTCCCCAATGCAACCAATGATATTCCTCCACATCTAGAGAAGATCTGTCCCAAATATGAACATCTAGGCCCAAGAACTACAGAAGAACACCTCCAGGCCTATAAGGATGCCATGATTTGACACCAGGTACAATATCAGGACATTGTGACCTAGATGTTCCCTCTGTCCTTAGGATAGAATGAGTTAAACCGGTACCTCGACTTGTCGGCCAATTCCATCAACAGTTGGCAGGATATGGAAGATGCCTTACTGGAAGTATTTCACGTACACATGGACCTAGTGTGGTTTCACAACTACTTTATCTCCATTAGGAAGAAACCGAACAAGCCCCTCACCACATTCAACCATCGGTTCCAACATGCCTTGAAGCAGTGCATGGGCCCCTTCATCCCATCTACTGATGTGACCATCCAGACATACCTAAATTCTATGGACCCCATTTTTTCCACTCTCCTTTGGAGAACCATCACCGTGAATGACTGGGATACTCTGGAAAATGTTTACAACTTGGCTCTAGAGTTGTCCCATGGTTTGAGCAAAGCCACTGGTGGGATTGGACAAATCACACCATTCAACATGATACTCAACATAATTTCTTACGTTGGGGGATACAACCCCAATCCACCAATGGGCACCCCAATGATGGCCATGGGCCCACCACCACCGATAGACCAATAGGCCTGGTACATTTATCCATCGCAAGCCCAAACAATACTAGGTCTGGAATTTCTTCTCTGGAACCATCCATAGCAAATGCAATAACCATTGACCCAACCCTCTGGAGTACCTTTCTTCCAGTCATCCATGGCTGGAGGATTGTCATCCTCGACTCTGGGAGCTGTCGTCGCTTTCCCTGGGAACCAACCACAACAACCGTCACACTGTGATGTGAATACCCACCTGTTCGCCAAGGTTGAATCCCTTTGGCGATTGGTGTCCTCCCTGACTATGGACATGGGACAGCTAAAGGTGGGGCCTTCCGCGCCTCACAAATCCAATTCCCAAAGAGGGAATGTTTTCTCCAGATAATGAAATATAAATTATGGAGGTAGAAACTACAACAACGGGCCTTAGACCAACCAACAACAATGCGAACACTGGAGGTCCTACTCTGAACCAAAACACCACTCAAGGCGGTGCTGAATCCAGTCATTCTGCACAGCTTGCAGAATTCCACCCCCTGACCAATTGGTGTAGATTTCATGACACCAGATCCCATTCCAAGGTGAACTATACCACACTGGAGAAGATCATCATGATCTTCCAGTCGGACAGACAACAACCTATTGATTCTACTCCCCTAGAAAAAACCTCAACATTAGAGCCTACTCATAGTGCCTTCACATGTGAGACCATCTTCTTTGGGATAGATGAAGAAGACAAAGAAGAACCTGAATTATAGGGTTTCTTTGATGAATCTATCCCGTCCTTTGAGGCCATTACCTTCACTATCCTGCAGACTCCTTACACCACTCAGAGTTAGGCTCGCAAAGGGCTAGTTTACACACCAACGCCTCCCAAGAATACCCCTCCCCAGGAAAACACAACCGATCACTCCTTCCCTCTGAAAGGACCTGGCTCTAACCAAGCCCGAGATTCGGCCGAAGGAAGTCAAAAATTCCCTAGGGGATGGTTTGACATCACTAAGGCATTTGAGAACACCACCACCTCCATGACCTTTATGGAGGTTTTATTGAATTGTCTTGAGCAAAGGAAGTCCCTTCTAAAGCTCTTTGGAAACTCAAAAATCGTCAGTCGTCCACCAAAGACTGTCACATTTGACAATGCCAACTCGGCTATCTTCTGGGGAAACACAGAGGATCCTCCCTTCCTACTAGGCTTGAACATACAAGCGAAGAACTTATACAATTTCCTGGTAGATTACGGTGCTTCAGGAAATGTCATGCCCTTATCTATATGCTAGAAGCTCAAACTCTTTCCCACTCCATCCAAAGGCGCAGTAGTCCAACTGGACAAAACTACTGTAAAAATGGTAGGTGACCTGAAAAACATCTGGATTCAACTCATCCAAGACCCCCAAATATCAAGCATAATAGACATCCAAGTGGTGGACATCGCCAAAAATTATGGGATGTTGTTAAGTCATAATTGGTCCAAGGCCCTTAACGGGTATTTCTCCACTGACTTCTCCCACTTGTGGCTCCCCTGGGAGGGGCAGTAAAACCAAATCTAGGTACAGAGTGAACCTAGGATGAAGCAGGCCCTCACTGAAGTTAGAAGGGTAAATGAAGTCCTTTTCTATGAATCTTCCCCCAGGGTATACCGACCCTTAGATATCCTAACATTTGATTTCACCCTGGGGGAGATCCCATAGTTTCTCAGAGAATTCAGGACCTGGACAAAAAATTGAGGGGTGAGGTAAACGCACAAGGTAGCACAGTGACCCCCGCCACACTCTTGTTTGACACTTGGTGTCAAGTACACTACCAAAAACATTCTAAACTAGAGTGTGAACCTTGCATTGTCGCTACTACCCATGATATCAACGCCCTCCAGGAGAAAGAAAACAAAGCAGATTCACCTGGACCCAGTAATCATTTAGGTGGTACATCAGAGGTGTTGCTTGTCCAGGAACCCAAAAAAAAGGCTTCTATGGAGAAAAACCTCACCCATGTGCCATCAGATCTAGAGGAAACTCCTCCCAATCCTCCCAAAATCAATCCAAACACCCCTTCACCTTCCCAGCCCCCAAAAATGAACAATAAAATATGGACCCTGAAGTTTGACAGATCCAGGTCTAAACAAGGCTACGGGGCCGGAGTGGAACTCACCTCACCTCACCTTCGGGCGATGGGTGATTAAGAGTTGATCATAAAATAGATCTGGAGCCAATACACTTGTCACGACAAAAGGCTGGCCGCATACCACGACCAGGCATGGAGCCTCATTGAAGACTTTGATTCTTTCGACATTGAGCTTATTACCCGAAAATGTAACTATGTTCTAGATGCCCTGGTCATGTCTGCCAGCACCCTTGAGCCAATGGTTGGATCCTGACTCTAGAAGTTTTCTGTCGAGATGGTCCCCACCCTATCTATCCCGGTCAATATCACTCACTTTTCAGGTTTTTGAAGATGACCAACATATTCTAGCCTTCATAGACAATGTTGGCATTTTTGAGGATCAGATAGTGGAATAAAGAGATCATGACAATATAGGGCAGGGTGAAGAAGATGATGGGATCATCAACTTTCCAACCAACACCATCCCAAAGAGGATGGTAGAACTAGAACATATCTTTGATTCAAACCCCTGGGGCCGAGATAAGATATCATCCTCCTTTGAGGGAGGAAAATTCAAAAAGGTTAACATCGGCCAGGTCGATGAGGACAAATTCATACACATTGGCACCTCCTACTCCCTAGAGGAGATGGAGAAGATTCTCGCGGTTCTCCGAGAATACATTGATGTAATTGCATGGGGGTATGAGGAAATAAAGACCTATGACACATCCATCATGACCCATACCATCCCACTGAAAAACTAGATGCTAACCCCTTCCGGCAAAAGCAAAGGCCGATAAACCCATTGATCGAACCTCTAATTCATCAGGAGGTTTAAAAACTACTATCAACCCAGATTATCTTTCCTATTTGGCATACAACTTGGGTTGCCAACCTCATCCCTATACGGAAGAAGAACGGTGAGATCCGCCTTTGTGTAGATTTTTGCAATTTGAACAAGGAATCCAAGAAGGATAATCACCCTCTCCCCTCGTTGGATGAGGTATTACAAATTGTTAACGGATCCTAAATGATGTCTTTCCTGGATGGATACTTTGGGTATAACCAGGTCATGGTTAAGTACTAAGATAGAGATAAAATAATGTTCACCACTAAGTGGGGAACGTTTGCATACCGGAGAATGCCATTTGGCCTCATCAACGTAGGGGCAACATTTCAAAAGGCTATGTTCATTGCGTTTGAGGGCCTAGTTAATAGATGTATAATAATCTATATGGATGATTTGACAGTCTTTTCCCGGGATAGGTGTGATCACTCCGCCCACCTTGCCCAAATTTGTGAGAGATGTCGCGGGTATATTATTTCCCTCAAACCTAAGAAATGTTTTTTTGGCGTCACTGAAGGGAAGTTGCTGGGGCATATCATCTCTGAGAAGGGGATATCCATCGACTGTGAGAGAGTTGGAGCACTGCTGAATCTATAGATGTCTGACAGCAAGAAATAAATGAGATATTTCTTTGAAAAGATAAACTTTGTTTGGCGGTTCATCACTGGATTCATCGAGATAGTAAAACCAATCAATGACATGATGAAGAAGGATACAAAGATTGAGTGGAGCCCCAAAGTGAAGCAAGCATTTACTCAGATCAAGCAAACCATATTGGAGGCACCGGTCTTGGTAAGTTCAGACTATTCCCTCCCATTTCACATATACTCCTTCGCTTCACCGCATTCCGCAGCAACAGTCCTAACCCTGAAAGTGGAAGGGGAAGAATGACTTATTTCTTTTATGAGCTCCCCCTTCAAAAAGGCCGAGGTCCAATATTCATCTTTAGAAAAGTAGGATTTTGCTCTAGTTCAGGCCGTGGAGAAATTTCGGCACTATATTCTCCATAGCAAAGTGCATGCTATCATTCCGGACTAGGATGTTAAATATTTACTACTGCAGAGTGAGCTGGGTGAATGCCGGGGGAAATAGATGGCCATCCTCCAAGAGTATGATCTAAAAATGCAACCCATGAAGATAGTCTGAGGCTAGGGACTATGCAAAGAAATGGCGGAAGGAACTCCAAACATTGAATGCCAAACTTACAAAGTGGAGTTCGTCACCCAAGACCCATGGTATACCGATTTGGTATACCTATTGCTCAACAAAAGATGCCCAGAGGGGCTTCCCCCAAACAAACATCGCGCCCTGTAGCTGAAAAGTGTACATTCCATGATCAAGAACGGAATGATTTTTCGTAGGAACTATGAGGGAATATACCTCCGGTGTATAGATCGAGACCAAGCTGCAAAAATGGTAGAGGAATTTTGTGGGTAGTTTGGAACCGAGCATGGATCAGCTGATGCCACTACCCATCAGACTCTCTAGGTTGGATACTATTGGCCCTTCATCTTTAAAGATGTCTACACTCATGTGAGGAAGTGCCGCACTTGCCAAACAATAGCCCACCATGAGTGGAACTCAGCCATGCCCTTGCAGTCGGTCTTTGAAGTTAGACCCTTTGCCCAATGGGCGTTCAATTTTATCAGGGAAATCAACCCCAACTCCTCCACCGACCACCTATACATTTTGACTGCTACCGATTACTGCATCTGGTGGTCCGAAGTGATTCTATTTAAGAACAATACGATGAATGTAGTTATCAAATTCCTAGAAGAAAACATAGTCACTCGATTTGGAATGTCTTTCGCTATAGTGTGTGACAATGGTCTGACATTTTCTTTGGCGCAGTTACTTGAATGGACCGATGAGAGGAAGATCACCTTGAAGTTCTCCAGCAACTACTACCCCTAGGGTAATGGTGTGGCTAAATCCACTAATAAAAATATATTGGAGGTGATCAAGCATATATTAGAACAAAACCCCTGGGACTGGCACCAAAAGCTTAGGTTCACCCTCTAGGCAGATCATATCAGAATAAAGGCAGCCCTGGGGACTTCCCCATTTCATCTAGTTTACGGCCAGAATCTAGTGTTTCTTATCAACTTACAAATCCTGGTCTTACAGTTTATGCAGGAATTTAACAACCGGGACAACATCATGGAAGTTTGACTCCTGAACCTGGTGAGAATGGAGGAACAAAGAGATGCAGCACTGGAACATTTTGTGCATCACCAAGCAATAGTTAAATGATGGTTTGACCAGAGAGCCTAGTATAAGGCCTTTCAGATTTTGGACCTAGTCCTTTAGTGGGATAAGTCCTGAGAGAAGAAAGGAAAGCACACCAAGTTTCAAAGGCTCTAGCTTGGGCCATATCTGATTTCTGAGATCCGCGGGGCAAATACTTATCACCTTAGTTCCATGACCGGAGAAGCCATCCCATTACCTATCAATGGGAATTTTCTTAAGCACTACTTTGAATGAGGTGAGTGGTAAGTTTGCACAAAGTTGTACTATATGTAAAGTTCTTTCTTGTAAATATTATTTCCCAGTGCTCCTTGGGAGTGCCTTGGCCTTGTAAATAGTTTGTCGGCAGTCCCCTGAGACTGCCTCCCTTTCCTTTTGTTTTTTTCTTTGGTTTTCTTTTTGTTTTGAATTTTTTTTCTGGGTTCCTAGCGTGTCTCCCTCTTCTTGTAGACAAATATGCCTCACATGAAATCTAGTCCCTGGAATGGTACCTTATGCATTTTGATTAGTCTAGGATCTATTGTTAGCATGGTGGAATTTGTCTGCACTTCAGTGTTATTTTGTGTGTATGGTAAAAGGTTATGGGTAATCTTCATCAGATTTATATCTTCATAGTCTGGACATTGGTTAACAGAAAATCTAAGAAGCAAGTAAACACATGGTCCTTGAGGGAAGATCAGTTGCACTAGTTATTAGCCAAGTTGAAAATCATAAAAATATCTCGGGTCTGGAATGTTCTCTCCTATTCAGCAATTTAAGGTAGATGGCAAGGTGAAAAAAGTACCGCCGTGAATATTAGCTAAGCTTAAGGTTCACGGTGAAAGAAGTACCGCCTTCCCCTCTTCAAAATAAAAGAAAAGAAAAGAAAAGGAAGACCTGAAGAATAGAGAATTCTAGTATCAAGGGGATCACGCAAGATGCGATGAATTTGGTCTGATGTTTTTAGCGCCTCCTCTCTACTTCTCCCAAAAATCATCAGCTTGATTTTATTTCAAAGCACACACCTCACAACTGACGAGGGACCAACAGATTGAATCATTGATGAGTTGGATTTTATCAGGCACCTCATGCCTTGCAAGCAAAATGCTCAGGTAAAGATTAGTTCCAGTTTTTCTAACCAGAGATTCTGAAGTTCTCAAATGTGCTAAGGCATTTGTCCTAGCGAGTCACCATTTGATATGTCCTGCATACCCATCCCTACATTTTGTAGGAAAAATGTGGAGTCCCCCTTTTTTTTGCTTATTCCTTGTTTCTTTCTCTCTTGTTTTTCTCCGGCCTTTGTTTCTAATAGGGTCATTTTCTTTGTTTTTTTGGTTCTTCTTCCTCTGGGACCCTATCCCAGAGTGTTTTGTCTTTTGTGTCAACTGGATTTCTGAACTCCAAGATTCTCTGTCACCATTTCCTCTTTTTCTAGAGGGTGCGGTTGCATGGAATCCCTGGGCCCAGAGTTTGGAGGTTTGCCTTTTTTTGGTTTTGCAGAAGGAAGAAATGTGTCTTTACCCTAAGGGTATTAATAAGGATTCACCTGTAACTTTCACTTTACCACGAACAAATTACCTAGAGCGATCTCAAAGCGATTAAGGCAATTAAACATCGATTAAGTGTAAATTGCTCTCGGTGCTCAACAGTGCTTAATCAACGATTAACAGTGGTGCATGCATGGTCATTTTGTGGTCTATGAAAGATTCAATGGTTGCAGAGCACCTCCCGTGCTCCTCTTCCTACATTTCTTCATGTTTTAAGGTAGTTCCTTTGGCTCTCCTCTTCCTGGTTTTGTCTTTCCTGGTCTTGCTTTTTTTTCTCATGTTTGCTTCTTTGCTTTTGGTCTCATCTTCATTTTTTTTGTTTTGCTTTCGGATCTATTTTTTCCTCCCATTGGTGGGATAGCTCCACAAGAAGGTTTTCCACCTTCCTCACACTGTTCTTTCTCTATAAATGATGTATTCTAGTTGTAAATGTTGTAAATTGTTAAGGTTCCTGTGTAGAGGTCTTGCTCTTATTGTAAGTTCTAGATAGTTCCTGTAAATTGCATCATTCCGACCTTCTCCTGTATATTTTGGTCTAAACATTGTCCTAGCAGCCCTTCCTATAGAGAGCTCATCATGCTCTGCACGATAATCCAAGTTTGGAGCTCACCAGCATGGTGTCTGCCTAGCTCGAACTTGGCACCTTGCTTGTTCAAGCGATGGCCTTTTTATCTCTCCTTTGTCAATTTGTCTTAATGACAGGATTAAATCCCCCATGAGTGAGCATTCAAAAGACATCCCACTTGGAATTCATTTCACTTGTGTCAAACCACTTGTCGCCATTAAGGGCCTTTACATCGTCTATCACCTGACCATGTGACAACCCATGTCAACCAAGTACGGCTCGCTACCCATTCACATTGATAATGGCTAGTTTCTACAGGCTCCAGGTGCTGGGAAGTCCTTGGGCCTTCATCCCATTTTGTCGCATAAACTAATACCCCGGGACCTCTTGGTGTCGATCAAAATCCAATCCTTGCCAATTGTTACATTCTAGGATTTTGATGCGTACCAATATTCTTTGAACATGTGCTAGATGGCGGAAAATTCCCCAGATTCTGTAAAACTATTGTATTCTTATCATATTATATGTATTGATGGTTCTCCGGTCTTGCAGGTTGCAGGTTATCTAACATGTCTGAAGTAAAAACTCCTCCTGGAAGTCTGGAGCTGCCAAATACCTCCACTCAGGCAACCACAAAGACTAAGGATGAAAAGATGCTTGCCAAGCTCCTTCTAACCTCCAAATACCTGAGGGAGGGTGTTCTTGTGGGGTCCAAAGTGGACTTCAAGCTACAGGAGGTCACAGATACAGAGCCCGAACTATGGGCTGAATTGCAGGGCCTTGTCCAAACAATGTACAAATAGAGGGCTGCCGGAGATGATATGGCGAAGAACATGGCCGCCTCTGGCATCATCAAAGCTGCATGTTTTCCTTGCTTGGTTCAAGCACCAAAGCTGATCCTTCAACTGGCGATGCACTACAATGCCCCCACCCGGGTTGTTTTGCTTTCCGATCCTCTACCATTACACTGCCTGGTGGCCATTGCCAATCTGGATGACGCCACTTTTGCTTCACAGCTGGGAATCCCCCAATTCAAGGGAGCCATTATTATCTCCCAGTCTATATCACTGAAAGAGTTTGAAGAGATTTCCACTCTCGCGTGGAAACATCTCAACACTCACTGGCTAAAGTCCCCAAGAAGGGACTATAAGAAGATGAAGCTGGAGATTCCCCACGGAGACTTCAAAGAATGCATTCAGGTGGGAATCATCTTTTTGTGCAGGCTCTTCAGAGAGCCCCATGCCAGAGACTTTTCAGCATGGATGTATTACTTCCTCTACTACATCACCACCTACAGTCAAACCTTTGACTGGGAAACCATCATCGCCAATCATGTAGACTTCTAGCTAAATAATGTCCTCTAGAATTCAAAGTTCTACATGACCTCATATGTATTATGGATACTGGCCCAATAGAGACCCACTTTTCATGGTTTGTAGACAGTGGGCATTCTCAAGAACGAGCCTGGCTAGCTTGTTCCATGGGATCATTATCCCTAGACTCAGTGGGAAATCAACTTCCCCAATTTTTTAGGGTAAACGACATGTTCATTTACCATAATATTTTGACACGCACTCAAGATTCTAAATACCAATTGTGGCAAGAGGCGATCACCTTGGTTAGCACTTACGACAATTATTTTATTCAGTTCTAGTAGCACACTTATATTCGGATGACTGACTTCTCTAGGAAGCCCTACCTACTCCCCAGGCATTGCGGGGATAGGATTATTCTTTTGGAATTCTGCAGGCAAATCCCATAACTCCACGTATTCTTTGCCTTGATGAAGGTCACATCCATTCCGTTCCCAATCTCTTGTGGGAACTATTCTTGCAGTCTCGCGGCTGCTAAGGATGTTGATAATGAAGTAAAGATTCTAGGATTGGCGGAATTCCACCTCACTAGGAAAATTTTTGATCTGATTGACAAGATAAGAGAGGCGCTGCCCCGAGCATCCACACCACATAAAGTTCACGTTGAAGATTTCTGGGTGGATTGTCAGGATGGTTTTGATCTCCGGGCCCGACAACATTCGTGGATGTCCAAAGGTTTGATGAAAGCTCTCAACCTTCAGGCCTTCCCGAAATATTTTTTAGACGATAGGCCTATAGAGGACCCAACATACAAAGAACAGAGGATCAACAAGTTGGATCTCCCTCCGGTGGATTGGGACACCTTGAAGAACTTAACAATTGAGGATGTGAGTCACCACATCATTAATAATAGCCATAAATATTTTGAGAAGGTGTGTCCAAGGAGCACCCGTAAGGGCCCGATCTTTAAGGGGTCTTCTTCGACCTCCGGAGGTGTGGGACCATTCAAAGACAAGGGGAAGGAGAAGAAAGATGTCCCACCCCAAGTTAGTCCCCAAGTTCCACTCCCAATTATGGAGAAAATTCATGATCAGCTAGAGGCGTCTGGACTAACGAGCCAAAAAATAAGTGCCCAGCTTTTCCGCGGCCTCCTAGTTACTCCAGTGGGATCTGCCCGCCTGGCAGGATCCCCTTCACTAATGACACTCATGAGCCAATAGATAGAGGCCGAGGCATAGTCCACAGATATTCTAGATGTCGGGGCCCCATTACAAAGAAGAAAGAAGCAGAGGGTAGACAATCACCTATGCATAGACACATGCTCGACATGCCTAATGTTCCCCTGGTGAAGGTCAGTTTGGACTCCCCTGAACTAGAGGATTTCCTGGAGACCTCCCCTCCATATGATGACTTTGACGACATCTTTGGGAGATAATCCCCGATGAAGGGGAGACACCAGAAAAGGAAGTGGTCCCAAAACAAGGGGTCTGGGAACCCAAAAAGGAGCTAGAACAAGAAGCAACACAAAAGGATCCATGAAACATGGAGGAAACACCTGTCTAGGGGACTAAGATAGATTCAAGGCAAACAAATGATGCACAACTAACAACTGGGGAAACCAGACCTACGAGATCAACCATACCCCTAATTGTCATGCTTCAAATGCCTTCAGTTACTCTGGGTGATCAAGTGCCCCGGAGAACAACATTCGGTGAGGTGGTCTCAGCAGCCCAATAGTCAAACATTGGCCAGACACCTCCGCCTCCTCCATAAGATGTACCCATGGAGAAGGATGTCCCAGTGAACAATGTCGAAGAATAACAACAGGAGTAAGATGAGGGGAAGAACCTCAAAGATACAAATTTTGACTCAACAGATGCTGAAAAGGATGGGGGAAACCCCAGTGATATAGATAATGTTGGTGCCAATAGAGATGGGGTCCCCAACACTACAGATGAAGATTCCACCAGGGCAGAAGACACTGAAACCCCCGGGGAAGAAGGAAAGGAAAAAGAGTCTGATGCGACCTTGGATACCGGAGATACACCACCAGACTCCAAAGAAGGCCCTGATACTCATGCTTTGGCAACAAAACCACCCCAGCCACCGCAATGGCTGGTGGAATCCAGAAAGAGAAAGGACCTGGCTCTAGTAGGTGTTCCCCTATCATTGGCCAAGCTGATGGCCCAAATTGCAGAGGCTAAAAATCCCAAGAAGGCCCAGACCGTCCATACCCTCCAGACTGGTCCGGGAAGAAATACGATTGCAATAGTTGTAACCCCTCCCCCAGATACAAATGTGGCAATAATAGGAGCTAAAGTCTATGCAGTCAGAGAGGTGCCTCTGGGGAGGAGAGATAAGTAGGGTGAGCTAGACCTACTAAGAGAGGTAACACAGGCAGTTGAATTCTGGTACAACAAACAGGCGCAGAAGTTAAAGGAGGAAAGAGAGAAAAATGAAAATCTCCTTGAACTTCTTGCAGAGCTTACACAACTACTGGACAAGATCCATTTAGAAGCCTCCACCTCCGGACCACCGCTTCTGCAGGGTGACATGGATGCTCTTAGGGCCATGAAAAATAAGGCACAACCTGTAGATGAGTGGATCACTGAGCAGATCAAGGTCATAAGGCAATTCTTAGAGGCGTCTCTCCCAAACCTTTATCTGGTCAACAATCTCTTGGGCCAGGTAAGCGATAGCGTCATCCTATGAGAAGGAAACATAGAGCAATATGAGGAATTGAGGATCGGATTAGATGAAGTGATAAACTCCAGGGAAGAGGCCATCACCAAGGCGGGAATTTTAAGAGAGCAATCCTTTGAATTCCTCCAGGCCTAGTACTCCAGACTTGGCCTCAAGATTGAGGTGAGCAAGCAACTAGTAACGGCCCTAAAAGAGAAGGGCACGATGGTTCGGTATCCTTTGGACCTCTATAAAGCATTCATTGGAAGGGTTTCATAGGTTGATCCCTTCATCATCGGGACTTGTGCCCCAGAGGATTATTTCCTCAGTAAATTTGATGAGTTGATGGAGTCTCGGTATCAGTCTGCCAGAGACTTCGACGGAGGGAAATTTTCAAGAATATCTAAGATGATGCTCTGGGATCATGACTCCGTAAAGTTAGTATAAGAATTTTGGGACGAGACCGGAGATATTGAAGAGAAGTTTGGAATTATTTGCGACCGGTGGGGCAGTGTCAAAGACATAGATGGAGATGACATTGGCCAAATTTTGGAGGCATTCAAGAACAACAAAGGATAGTAAAGTTCTCCAGATTTTGATGATTTTCACCAGTAGGGTGCATTTTTGAACCTTCATTATTCTTTGAGCGTAAGCTCCTGGACTCCAAAATCCTAGATCCAACAGTTTTGTGTTCTTTCGATGAACCATGTCTAGGTTCCTCAGAGCCGACCAGTCATTATCAAGCAGTTAATAAGGGTGGTCAGAAGGTAGGTGATCCCGATAAGGTATGTTAGTTTGAGGGATGGCTCTGATAGGTGATATTCCCAAGCCGCCACTCCAACATTAACTACCTGGTGCATCAACGACATTGAGCCGCATTTTGCATAGATAAGGCATGTAGCCTTGAATTCCAGAATATCATATTTCTTCTATTCTTACTCTAGCACTCTTTTTGATGTCGATTCTTGCATCCTATTTTCTTTTCTTCTTCCTCTCCCATGTCAGACCTCTGCTCTTTTTGAGGTGATTGTAAGTGGTGTAGGTAGTACCAACCACCAAATATTATATTTTAATGGTTGAGTGTATAGTTAGATTAGGTCAGTTTTAGGGCAAATATGTGTATAAATAACAAGTCTAACCTCATTTCAAGGGTCGGTGAAATTGATGATTTTGCAGTCCAATACTATCATCTTTTCATTTTCTCAGTAGTTACAGGAGCTCAATGCTCAGTAGTTCTTAGTAGTTAGATGATCCCTTGGAGCCATTGATGAACACACCAGTGATGCTTGGAACACCCTGTCAATGAAGAAGCAAGAGTTTTTGGCAATGATGTTGTTGGTGTTCTAATCTTCGAGTAAGAAATATCTCTTTTGTGCTATACATTTCTAATGTCCTTTGCTATGATGTTTTGTTAGATTAGATGATCTCATTTCCCCTTGCTATTGAATATGTATAAACTGTTGGTTTTGTATGCATTCAATATTTAGTATAGTTCATTAGAGAATTGTTGATGTTAGAAATATGTTGCATGACTATAAGTAGAAGTAACGAACTCCTAACACTGGCCTATCTTTTGTTTTTTATTTGGTTAACTCAGTGCACTTGCAGGAAACCCTGACCTATCACCAAAATCTCTAGAGAAGACGAGTCAAAACCACCTATCCCCCCGAACAAAATAGTTGCTTGCCCAATTTAGCTCCCTGCACCGTCGAGACCCGACACTCAGGTGCTTGAAGGCCCAGAGAATTTATTCCCTAGACAACCTTTATAGGCGAAGTTGGTCGGTACCCTAGTACCCGGTGACAACTCTTCATCTATTGATGAGACTAGTCACAAAGTCCCATCAATAAGATTGGAACCGGAGAGCATCCTATATCCATGGATGTGCTTCATGAGCGCATCCATAGGGAATCCAGATCCGAATTTGCATCCTTGAGAATCCGCTTACAAATCCAGCCTGAATTCCAGGGAATCGGTAACTTAGCCTAAAAATATAATCACTTTTTTCTTTTTGCAACCAATTTGTCAGCATCTTCTTGTTCTTTTATAAGTGTTGCTATTTGTCTAGCAGACAACCCCTTCTCATATGGTCCTGGGACCTCACATATATTAATCCATTTACCCTTCTTGTTATTTTATAAGTGTTGCTATTTGTACAACAGACAACCCCTTCTCATCTGGCCTTGGGCCCTCACACATATTAATCCCTTTACCCCATGGCCCATAAAATGAAGTTTCACTCAGTAATAGGAGCTATTATATTGTGTACTACAAAAATTGCACTTCCAAATAAAGCCCCCACCTCCAAGAAGTTGTGAAAATTTTGTGGTATGTCTCTATAAAGGAGACCCTTTATCAATTTTAAATTTTTTACTTACCTCCCCACCCACTGAACTTTGACTACTAGCCATTGTTGCAAGCTATAAAAAAATGAAAAAATAAAACATACTTAAAAAACATGAAAAAATCTATCAAAATACTAAAGAATAGGGTTTAAATCCATATTTTAATCGTTTAAATCTTCTTTTTGGAAGCTATTTGGCACTCCATAATTGATCTCCTTCGAATACAATCACCTCACTTCAAATTGCCAAGATGGAGAGAAAATATTGTGACAGAAAAATGAAATGAAACTGTGTTTGAAGGCCTCATATTATGGTGTTTTAGGGTTAGGAATAAAAAATAATAATAATAAATTATTTTTATTTGAGTTTGGGCCTACTTTATTATGTTTGGGTCATGGGTGCGCCAGGGTCCACGCCGGGTGCCCCCGAGTGTGTGTTGGGTGCGCACAAGGTGCATGACCAACATTGTGGGTGTTGGGCCACATGTTCGCAGGTGTGTGAGCACATCTAGAGTGTTAGGAGAGAAAAATGAAAAGTAAAAATGAAATGAAAATGCATTTGAAGGCCTTGTATTAGGGCGTTTTAGGTTTAGGAATAATAAATAATAAAAAATTAATTTTTTATTTGAGTTTGGGCCCACTTTATTAAGGATGGGCTGTGGGTGGGTGCTGGGTGCTGGGTGCTGGGTTCGCGCCCAAGATTGTTGTAAGGAAACTCAGGTGCAGAAACAACTTCCTACACTAATCTCTAAAGGAAAGTATTGTGCAAATTCTTTTAAAACCTTACAATTTCAGATTCGTTAACTACTTTAACAATGATATTGCAGCCATATACCATGCATACAGAAAATAGAGAATGACACAATGATTTACCCTGGGGAAAACCTTTCGATAAAAAACTCCAGCACTCCAAAACCTGCACAATGTATTATCTTCAACACAATTGTTACAACAGACTTGCAATGCAAGTTCTTTCAGGAGACAATGGACACACAAAGACAAATCCAGTAGCACCAGATCATACCAACAATATACTCATTATCTATATCTGTCTGCAACCCTAAAAAATTCTTATATCATGTGCTTTCCTTTTTATGGCAACATCCAAAGATAGCTGCATTAGGGTTTTACCATTCCCCGAACCCCACGATTGTGGAAGAGTGTACAGTACTCAACTTTATCAGTTGCCACATGTCATTGCATGTCTTCACCCATCATAGAATCTTATAGAAATAGCTCTTACGTGTCATAGGAATCCATCATATCCATTTTAGCCATGATCTCCTTACACACAATTCAAGATGCTGACGCATCAAGTGGAGTGACACATCAACATGCCAACTAGACATGTACACTCACACTTAATTACATTATTTGCAAGAAATACATTTAACAAAACAAATAATATGAATAGGAATTATCCAAGGTTGAGACACCTTATTCCTAACATTCTCCCACTTGTCGAACACCTTGTAAGAGCAATAGGAACATAACAGGAACTAACCGCTATAGGCCAAAAGGCCCATAGACTCCGAACACCATTTGAACTTTGTAGTGGCCACTAGTTTTGTTAATGCATCCGCAACATTCTTCACAATATCTACCTTCTCCAAATTTACCTTTCCATCTTCCACCCTATCTCTCACAAAGTGAAACTGCACATCAATGTGCTTCGTTCTAGCATGGAAAGTTGGACTCTTCGCAAGGAAAATAGCACTCTGACTGTCACACCAAATAGTAATCTGTTATACATCAACACCAACATCAGAACACAATCTCCTAAGCCAAATGGCTTCCTTACAAGCATGAGTAGCAGCCATGTACTTAGCTTTTGTAGTGGACAAAGCAACCACAGGTTGTCACTTACTCATCCAACTGATGGCACCACCAAACAT
>MU226813.1:1492488-1510970 GCA_018584345.1 Thuja plicata
GGGTCATACATCGATCCTCCTCCTCAATCTTGGCACCGGATGATGCCAACTGTGCAATCAATAAATTGAATGCGTTGAGATGATCAGTTACGGATCCACCTTCCTCCATTCTTAAAGAATACAACTTATTTCTCAGGAACAACTTATTCACCAGAGATTAGGCCTAATACACAGACCCAAGCCATTTCCATAAAGAATTTGCAGTAGTCTCATCAAGAACATTCAGAAGAATGACATCTGCTAGATAGAGTTTGATGAGACCCTTAGCCTTCTGATCCTTGATCTCCCAATCTGCTTGAGATATCACTACAGGTCTCACATCAAGTGAATTAGCCTCCCATAGATTGCGGTCTTCAAGCATGTCTTCCATCTTGAGTTTCCACAACTCGAAATTAGTGCCATTAAATTTCTCCACCTCCATTCTAATATATGAGGAACTTGCCATCTCAATCTGAAAATAAGATTCATAATTCTCTACACAAAAAAAATCCCACTCAACTTGAGATTAGCTCAAAAAACCCTACCCAACAACTAGGATCAAAAGTTGATTAGGCTCTGATACCACTTGTAAGGAAACTCAGGTGCGGAAATAGCTTCCTACACTAATCTCTAAAGGAAAGTATTGTGCAAATTCTTTTAAAACCTTACAATTTTAGATTCATTAACTACTTTAACAATGATATTGCAGCCATATACCATGCATACAGAACATAGAGAATGACATAATGATTTACCCTGGGGAAAACCTTTCTGTAAAAAACCCCAGCACTCTAAAACCTGCACAATGTATTATCTTCAACACAATGGTTACAACACACTTGCAATGCAAGTTCTTTCAGGAGACAATTGACACACAAAGACAAATCCAGTAGCACCAGATCATACCAATAATACACTCATTTCCTATATCTATCTGCAACCCTAAAAAATGCTTATATCATGCACTTTCCTTTTTAGGGCAACATCCAAAGATAGCCGCATTAGGGTTTTACCATTCCCCAAACCCCACGATTGTGGAAGAGTGTACAGTAATCAACTTTATCAATTGCCACATGTCATTGCATGTATTCACCCATCATAGAATCTTCTAGAAATAGCTCTTACATGTCACAGGAATCCATCATAACCGTTTCAGCCATGATCTCCTTACACACAATTTAAGATGCCGAAACATCAAGTGGAGTGACACATCAACATGCCAACTAGACATGTACACTCACACTTAATTACTTTATTTGCAAGAAATACATTTTACAAAACAAATAAAAAGAATAGGAATTATCCAAGGTTGAGACACCTTATTCCTAACAATTGTGGGTGTGCCCAAGTTCGCGGGTGGGTGTTGGGTGTGCGCTCAAGACTGTGGGTGTGCACCAGTTCGCAGGTGTGCAAACCTGGGCACACCCACAGTCCTGGGAACGCACCCAACACCCACCCGTAGATGCACTCGAACCCAGTGTGTACCCAAACATAGTTCAAGGTTGCGAGGTGAAAACTGGGTAACACTTAATCCACCTAGATCTTATATTCTATCTCCTTATTTATCTTGTATGAGCCCAACCTAACCCTTATTTCAATTAGTTTTTGTTTTCCAAAATAGGGCCTAGCTACCAGGTGACCTTGTGAATAGCTTTCCAAGATGTGCATAGCTTGGAATTTCCTGTGCTGGGATTGGTCATATTTATTCGATCCTATGTACTTCTAGCAATCAATATTGACATGAACTATGTAGGAGATACCATTTAATGGGATAGAGTGTATAAGTAAAAGGGAATCTACTTAAAAATAATTTAATGTTTGTCAAGTCTTGTCTAGATATAACATGGAGATATTTGTTTTAGAACAATTATAACTGCATTACAAAATTCATAGTCAATTATATAATGAGACGTTTACAAGAGACTAACAATCTGTTGACAAGAAGTTTTTTTCCTAGTCAGAGAAGGAAAGGCTTCATATTCGAAAAGGCTGCCAAAAATCTTATTGTCTAATTAAAATATGAGGAGATTGATGTTTGTCAAAATCTATAGGATCCTCATAACTTGTGTGTTGATTTCATATCCTTTATTGACTCTCAAATTTGAATTAATGCATCTCTCTACACTAAGATTTATTGATTCAAAATGATATTGTTTCTTACTCATATGTTTGAAGGATTTTTCACTATAGCTTTCATAAAAGGAATGTGTTTCAACTTTGGTACTATTGTTTTTTGATGAATAGAGGCCTTTACTATTAATAATATTAAAAAGTATAGTATTCACAAAAAAATCTTGGGGGATAAAAATCACCCCGCAAAGAGTCACTCGACTTCACGTTAGAATTAAACAACTATTCATAAATAAAAAACATATAATAAGCCCTCAGGATGCGAGAGCAGTAGTAGAAGAGGGCAGAGGATTTTTATCATTTGGATTGCCCCAAAAATTGGGTCCAGGGGTCTTGTCAAGAAGCGACCACCCATCATCAGTTTCTTCTTTTTCCATTTCTCCTTCCTCCTGCCTGGGAGAAATTGCTAGAACCAGGCGGGAGATCTTATCAGAAGGGGCGGGAGGCCACACATGAATAGTGGTCAATGACTGAGTAGTAGTAGAGGCAACTACTAGAGGCCAGCCAACAGTTGAGGCCCTCCTATCAAGAGGAGAGGCGGAGTGGCGGTACCAAGAGTGCGGTATTCTAGATTGCCTCACTGAGGCACTCCTGCTATGATGTTGGCCCTGGGGTGGTGTGCGGTCAGCAAAGAGAGAATCTGGTGGCACTCAAGCAATAGTATACGGGGCATTACCCCAATGTTGCAGCAGCTCCTGCAAGTGGGCGACCTCAAGGGCCACCTTGTCAGCTTGTACTTGAATGTACATCATGACATTATTACATAAACATGCCTTAGCATAGAGAGAAACAATAATATCCAAAAAATTTTGAGTAAAAATAATAGCATTACCGTCTTTCCATAAGGAAAACAAAATATCCATCTTGAAAGTATGCCAAATCTGGGTATACTGGGAAGGCATTCTGAGAGAGTCACCAAGGAGAGCCATATGCCAAGAGAAAGGCTCGGGTTGAAATGGCATAAAGAAGCTATGAATCCATCTCTAGTAGTTCTGGGCCCGACAACATAACTAAAAAATATGTAAAATGGTTTCAGGGTGCCCACAAAATGGGCATTTAGGATCAGGCACACCTAAGTGCCAAAGTCGACCTCCTAAGGGAAGACCTTGGTAGAGAAGACACCAAGAAAAATGAGCAATTTTGGGTTTACTGATAGCATCCCAAATAGTGCGGAAACACCAGCTCCAAGTCTTTTGGGAAGAAGAAAGATGCCACCAATGGTTGAGAGAATCAACCATAGGGAGATGAGGCACAAGCCAAGAGTACCCAAGTTTGGGTTTGTAGTTGGTAAATGGTGTATCAAGGCACCATTTCCAATCTTTTCACCAAGGTTTAACTGACTGAATTCTAAGTTTGTGCAGGAGATGTGGCGGAATAGTAGAGACAAGCAAGTCAAAAGTCTAACGGTATGGGAAAGTGAGTCAGAACTGAATTTGAAGATCATCCCAACAGCGAAGACTCATGGTGGCTCTAGAAATAAAATCCTTAGGCATTTGAATGCCTCATTTGTGAAAATGAAGAGCACTAATACCCTAGATTCTGGCCAGAGGAAACCCTTATTGTGCAAAAAGTGGGAACCACCAAATATTCTATTGATTAAAAGAAAGCCCATCCTGAAAGCCATTGCCGACCCAGTGAAGCCAACGTTTGAAAGCTCTCCAAATGCTTTTGGAAATAAAAGTACCTTGGATTTGAACAGGGTGCTTCATAACCAGGAGGGTTTGAAAGCCAATCCCTTTCCATGTCAGTTTATGCAAAGGATACCTAGAAGAAATGCAATGGCAAAGCAAGACTTTCCAAGCCTCATTGCCTGTGAGACATTGCATGACCCATTTTGCATAGAGGGCCAGGCCCTGCTTCTGAGTATCAAATAAGACAAGCCCACCAAAGGCTTTGGGGAGAAAACAAAATTCCCAGGAAACTCTGTGAAATCCATGGTGATCATCTCCAGAGGCCCAAAGAAAATCCCTCAAAAATTTCTTGAGCTTCTTGTAGGAGGCCTTTAAAGGAGCCCAACATGAAGAATAATACACATGAGTATCAGCCAAAACCTTAGAGAAAATCTAGAATTTTCTAGCAAGTGACATCGGCTTGGTAATCCAATAGGTAATCTTCTTTTCAATTTTATCAAGCACAACATTCCATAATTTAGTAGAAGTAGATTGAAAAGAAAAAGGTATACTAAGGAATCAAAAAATTTCTCCATCCTGAATCCTAGACCAACCAAACTGGGAAAACTAAGGCGGGTCAGGAAGCGAAGACTGCCTATAACATAAGGTTTTATGCCACTGAATGGCCAAGCCTGAAGCCAAATAGAAAGTGTCTAAACACTGCAAGGTTGCCTTGATATTTTCTTCATCCTCTACAAGAGTGAGAAAATAATCATCGACAAAATGAGCATTAACCAACTGCTGAGTGGTATTGGGTAAAGCAATCCCACAAACATGGCCTAGATAAATAGAGTGAGCTAACAAGTATCCAAAGCCCTCGGCTACCAGAACATATAAGGTAGGAGCAAGAGGACATCCTTGCCGAATAGATCTGAAGAGCCCAAAGGTAGAGGACTGTTTGCCATTAATGGTGATCCAAGCAAAAGCATCCCTGAAAATCATCTGCATAGATTGAAGAAATATGGGGCCAAAACCTAGAGCGTGAAGCATAGCAAGAATAAAAGGCCATTCAATACGGTCATAAGCTTTAGCAAAATCAATCTTAAGAAAAAAGGCTTTATGTTATGACTTATGAGCCCATTCCATACCTTCCCAAACTGCAATGATATTATATAGAATATATCTTGACTTAATAAAGCGAGTTTGCTCTGGCCAAATAATTTTGGGAAGGATGTGATGGATTTTGAGATCTAGAGCCTTAACAATGATCTTATATGAGACATTGAGCAAGGTAATAGGCCATCAGTTTCAAATATCCTCTGGATCCCCAACTTTGGGGATGGATTTAATGTTTCCTTTATTGATAATGTCTCCTAGAGACTGGGAGTGATATTCTTCAAGGTAGACATGGTGTAAATAAGGACCTATGGGATCCCAGAGAGTTTTATAAAACTCACAGGGAAACCCATCACAACTAGGAGCCTTATCATCAGCCATGGAAAAGATAGCTTCCCAGAGATCATGCAGGGTAAGAAGCTACTCACAGAAAGTATGCTAGAATGATGAAACACATTGAGGCATGACAAAAATACAATCTTTAAGAGCTTTCTCGCTGGCAAGAGAAGACCCCTGGGTGGAAAAAACTTGTTCGTAATGATGAACAAAGGCTTGCAGAATATCAAGAAGCTCCGTGAGGAGGGATTGACCTTCTTTGATCTTAGTTATGCCCACAGTAGTGTGATGGGCACAAAGAGCCACAAAAAATTCTTTAGAGGCCTGATCTTTGACTTTTAACCAGTGCAAACGAGCTTTGATCTGAGCACCTCTAGCAGCATAGTTGTCTGCAACTTGTTTCTGTCGACACAATTGGGCAAGATGAAGTTGCAGGCTCTGATTGAATGGATCTAGAGCTAAGGCCTCTGTGGAAACATAGAGAGATTTTGTGTTGACATCATAGGATCAACAACGGTAGATGCAAAGATGTCTACCATAAATGCACAGAAATCATGTCGTACGCTGGATGACATCATTCCACCATTGAATCCAGCCAGATGATTGCGATGGCCAAGGCTCAAGGTTCCAAAACCGATGAATGTGGGCCACCATGCAAGCATGATTAAGAATGGAAGTATTAAAAAGAACTAAGTGGTGGGAGGTCGTGTCTTAGCTGTCTTCCATACAATATTGAATTGAATGGGAAAATGATCTGACAAGGTCACATCAACAAGAGGAGTAACTGACAAGGCTTATTTTTTAGAAAAAGAGAAAAAAGATTGTTTCCTAATCATGGCATGATCAAGCCATTTATGAATTATGTCAGAAGAAGATCTAAAATTAGACCATGTGTGCCAAACACCATCAGTTCAACGACGGCCAAGATTGGGATAAAAAAGGCCCAATTTATTATGCATGTAGTACCAGGCTTCCCTTTCACCAACTATCCATCAAAAAGGAAAAATGTCATCTTTGTCAGAAGCCACCTCAACCATATTAAAGTCACCACAAAAAATCTAAGTTGCAGGTGGCAGAGAATCCACAAGCCAACGCCAAAGATGAGATCTCTCAATAGCATCATTGGGAGAATAAACATTAACTATGCCAAAAGAATAATTCTCGATAATGAAAGTGGCCCAAACAGATCATTGCATGGGATCTGAACCATGATTGGTTAAGAAAGAATTCCAATGAGGAGAAAGGAGAGTAACAACTCCACCTCAACTAGCTTTGTGCTGGGAACATAGAGCAAGGCTCTTAGGCCAAATAACTTTGCAGGCAACATCAAGAAAAAAACTAGAAATTTTAACTTCATAGAGGCATAACACATCCAGATGATTAACACAACGATGAACATCCCTGACAGAATACTTTCTGGGCAAGTCTGTCAGACCCCTAACATTCCATGAGATGTACTTCATGAGAAAACAATGTCGTACATACCATCACCTTCCCCAAGGGATGCAAAACTATTTGACAAATAAGAAAAATTATTCCCAGGAGACTCCATGGAAACATTTTTGTGTTTTTCAGACACGCCCTCCTATGCAGCCTCAAAACGCCCTTCAGGAATGTCAGAGTAGAAAAAAATGGGAGTGGAAATCAAGGAAGCTGCCTGAGGTGTGCGAACCCAGAGAGGTTTACCACCAGAATCCAAAGTCTCTTTCTACTACTAGCCAGGGTTTAAAATGTTCTCAGCATGAGAAGCAACATGAGCTGCTACATGAGGTAGCTATTGTGAACTGGAAGCCGAAGCGACAGGTTTAACCTGTTTGTTCTTGCGGCTGACCGTTACCCAGTAATCCTTCTTGGTGTCTTCTTTTTTACCAGCATCAACGGGACGTGAACTAGAGTCCTTAGGAGGAGGTTTGGGCCAAGGGACTGTTAAAGGTAAGTCCTTGATCTTATGATCTACGGATTGAAAATGATAACAAGTGTTGGGAAGGTTGAGGTAAAGCACCTTCTGAGAGAAGATGGTGTCACCAACTTGAATCTCAACAGTTTCTTTAAGATCTTGGGAGAGGTTGACTTTAGTATAGAGCCTCTTTTGGGGCCGAGGATTGAAAAAATTGTCATACTCACTACAAATAACCCTACCTAGCTTTTGCAAAATGGCATGCATGAAAGGCCAACAAGGTAGAGGAAGACTAGGAAACTCAACCAACATAGGGAATTTTAGTTTCTTGTCATCAGAGATAGAAAAGTCTCGAGACCAATGCTAGAAAACTAAAAGGGAAGCCCTAATATTCTAGGGTCCTTTGGAAAAAATGGCATCCACATGAGTGGGATTGGAAAAGAGAAACAAAAAGAAACCTTTGGTGAGACTCTGAATTCCATCCTCACGAATTCCATGAGGATTCCAGGCTTTTGCCACCCAATCATTAATCATATTTTTAGGAGGGTTGCGACCCAGAAAATAACCAATAAGAGTATGCTTTTCAAGCCAAGAACATGCATCATCAAACTCATGAATGGGAAAAACAATATCAGGCTGATACATACCTCATGGAACACTTTGGGAACAAACTTGCGAGGTCTCTTGCTTGGAGGCGCCATTGTTATCTATCACCAAAACAACACCAGCATCAACTACTGGGCTAATGGTGGTCGTGGCCATAAATACTAAAGATTTTTCCCATAGTAAATGTGGCCTAAAAGGATAGGAGGGCTTATAATAGCAATGTGACTCTAAACCCTAGCAGAGCAAAAACACTTCATCCTCTATCAGATCAAATTGTTTTGATTGAACTTACAGTCATTTATTGGATTTTGTCCATTAATATAGTCTTTTATCTCACTAAAATCTGCTTATATCATTAATTATAAACTAATTACCCAATCTTATGTTATTTTCTTTTATTGAGATAAAAAAATCCAATCACATCATGTCACTTATCTGTATAACAAAGTATATGCGTTACTGAGTATACTCATTTGTTTTCTTTAAAAGGACAACTAGATAGATCAAACTTTCAAGTATCTTCTTTATACATAAAACTTCTTCTTGATGAGAAAAGTCATTGCGTGTAGATGTCATTTATGTTGGCCATATTATAGTCAAACTTCTGCCTATAATCAAGCACCTTATCTGGGTTACAATCTGCAACAAATGAATGGTGCAAATCAACTTCTACATGTACAGGAAATTCGCAAGTAAATTACAATAATTGATTTTGTTTTTGCAATAAGCTTTTATGATTACAAGTTATCTCAAATGTACTTTATTTGTCTGAACGTCTTTTTACTTCATTGTCCTTGGTCCAACCATCTGTTACATTTATTCTTATTATAATTCCACCCGACTAGTTTTTGCACCCTACAACCAGTTCAAATGATGAGTTTTACCACCATCTATCTCATCATGCCTAATGTATCATATCCCCTATTCTATCCCATCATTTGTTATCTTAGTCCAAGTTGGGTCTTACTTCACTTATAACTTTTGTTCATTAAAACAAATCCTGGTTGTTTTGTGATCTTTGTTAATAATATACTTATATTAATAAATGTTTATATGAACTATATAGTGGATACCATTGAGTCAATATTCAGGGGAAAATGGTAGAAACCATAGAGTGGGTCATCAACATTTCATAGAGACAATTAGTGTGCCAAACAAATAGCAAATTACCCATCTCTACATGGAAAAACAACCCACATGTAAGCGATGTATATTAATCACCACTTACAAGTGATTTGGGCTTGCATCATTACCATATATATCAAAATGCAACTTTCTTTGTTTTGAATCCCATCTATCCCTTCTATCTCACCCCCACCCAACCCTGGTTGATTGGTTAACTATTGCACCTATGTCCAACACATTTCTCCTCCCAATTTCTTATCCATGTGTTCTTCAATTGTTTGCCTACTAAGAATAATAATTGATCTAGTGTATCCTCTTACTAAAGAAGAGGTTGCATATGTTTCTCACTAAAATGTTGAACAAAATCAAATTCAAGTTTAACAGGGATGTTGGATATTTGATTCAAAGCATGATTAATTTATTTTTAGACAATAGGAATGTTTAATAAAATGTTTGTGAGATTGGTGTCTTACTTGAGACACTCTTACAGCTAGAAATTAAGACGAATGTGAAAGGTTGTGACGGTTGGATTCCTCTTGGTTACCAGCCTTATACAATGTCATATTTGTAAACTAGGAGACTACCTATGGATACTACACTATCTTTTTATCAATAAAAATTATCGTCTTAACTAGAGAGTGAGAAATCATTTTCAGGTCATAACCTTGGGTATACATCTAATACCTTGTAGCATTTTGAGTCACCTCTTGTTACTTGTATCTAAACATTTTTTAGCAATTTTCTCCCATAGATCATTTGTGTCTTTTCTATTGTCATGTATACATCTCGCATAAAAAAGGAATTCCAACATGAACTATATAGACCATAAAAGCATTTTTTTTAAATATATGTATATATGTAAACATATGTACATGTACACACACAAAAATGTGTGTGTGCGTATATGCATCTCTCTCTCTCTCTCTCTCTCTCTCTCTCTCTCTCTCTCTCTCTCTCTCTCTCTCCTTATGTGTGTGTGCACACATGTATGTATGTATGTGCTAATACACACACATGTATACATATTATACATATACATGTGTATATGTACATATGTGCATGTGTATATATAGACACATATATATACATTGTAGACACCTAAAATTGCCCCTTAAATAGCCACACCTAAATTTTAGCTTATCTTAATCCATTAGTTAGATAAATATTCATTATTTATTTAATTAGTCTCTTTTCTATCTTCATACCTATACTTATATAATATTTATTATTTTTAAATTATTCCACCTTTATCCTATCTCATTAATTAAATAAATATCTTTTATTTATTTAATTAATTGTATAACTCACCTTATTCATCTTTAATCCTGTCTCAAATTCTAGCCCAACATCTTGTTCACATGGATTATAATCTAAGTTTGTAGTCATGTGACAACTATCCTATCTTGTCCCTTTCACATGTCTAATTTAAGCCTTGTTCTCATTCATTGAACCTAGACAAATTTCCATAAGTCAAACCAACTTTATATCCTATCCATTCACCTTAATTTGAACCTCTTGATCCTAGCCATTCCCATAAGGATGTTGCCCTAACCTTATCCCAAGACTCATATCTTGGTTATCGTGTGACATTTGTCACATGACTACATCTTTCTAACCTAACCATAATCCTCTTTCAATTTAAGTCATCCATTTAAAATCTTAACCATAACCTTGTCCGTTAGGATTTCTATATCTTGATGTTTTTAATTCAAGCATATATTTGATGAAGCTACTCCCATGCTATCAAAACTTATGCTACTATTTTGACCATCATAATGCTATCATAATGAGGTTATGATGATTTGTTGAGCAATCTACATATCAGGAGCAAATCAAATAAAGTTCCAATTCATTTTATTAAAGCTCTATCAAGGAGAATGAAGGTAATTGAGCTATACATTTGGTTTCATTTTATCTCTTATGTTTTTTTTTCTTCAATCTTATTTCTCCACTCTTTATTTGGGCATGCCAGGTAGGATCTACATCCCTAGTCTAACCTTTTTAGTGGATTTTTTTTCATTTTTGAAATAGAAACTTGTATTTTGGAGGCTCATACGGTAAAGTGGCACCTCTATTTCACAAGAAGTAGACTTTGTGTAGACAATTGGCATCTAAGCGTATACTTATGTATCTCTGCAGAAGGAAATAATGCTTTTTCTTTTAAGCATTATGCCTTAAATGTTTAGAATGACATTTTTGTCTAACAATTTTGGCTTAAGTTTTTACGGTATTTGTTGAGGGTTTTTAGAGAATTATAAGGGCTTGATCTACTTGTTTTTTTTTTATCTCTACCATTATTTTGGTAGGGCATTTTAGTTCTTAAGTAAAAACCTAAGGTTTACTAGGGTTTCTTGGTTGTCTTCAAACTAGGATTTAATTGCGGGTTGTTTTGGCTACTAAGTAGTGTGTTGTAAGCTTGATGATCAATCATTTAGCATCTTAATACTCTATTTAGAAATCCTACTTACCATTTTTTGACATAAATTAAGTTTTTCTAGGGTTTCATATGCTTTCTATAAACTAGAGTTTCAATTTGATTTGCTAGCAACTTATTGCTAACACTTATTGCTAGCAACTTGTTTAGATTGTATTGTGGTGTCTTAGGTGTGTTGAGTGACTTATTTAAGAAATATTAGAGCTTATACTACTTGATATAAAGTATTTCGAGGAAGAACAATACTTCTTGACCCCTAAATCTATATTTTAAAAGCTAAAATTGTCATTTTTTTACTTCTCTTTGAAAATGTGCCTTAGTTTAGACAAATAGTCCCTTAATATAGATGAATATTGTTGTTGTTTCATTTTTTCATGCTTTTGTTTCTATGAAATTTTTTGAGACTTTTTTTGTGTTCCTGTGTCTATGCTTTACAAAACTATGGTTCTGTCTCATAGAACTATGATTGTGTTCTTAGAAGCAATGGCTCCATTGTATTTAAACTACACTTATGCATCATATTGTGCCACATATGTTAGAATTTCACGTTTCTACACTTTTTAGAAATGTCTTTGAGCTTACTTTTTTTCTTGGTTCACTAAGGAACTAGTGCAACTATATGCTCTTGTCAAAGACTTGGTTGATGCTATAGGGACTTTTTTAGGTTTCCTGAGTCGTGTCAAAATGTTTCTCTTGTTCTTGTTACCCAAAATTTCTTTATCTACCCAATTTTGGCGTAAAAGTGGAGTAAATGAGGCTCCCATAAGGGTAGAGCCCAGCTTGTGAGGTTTCTGACAATGTTTTTGGGTCCTTTCCTTGTTCTCTACATTTTTTTTGGCCTCTGGATAAAACCCTAAGTCTTGTTGAGTCAAATTCATGTCAAAACACTAAACCCTTCAAGACTTGTTCTATTTTAAAGTAACTTAAGTGTCTTTTTATGTCATGTGTGCTTTTTCCTCCTTGCTTTGTCTCTTGATCTCCAAATGAGATCAAATATGCTCTTTTCATTCAGAGATTATGCGTGCACCATGGATACAGATCTCATCGTGTGGCTGGTGCTAGATCTCACAATCATAGTCAACGTCATGCTTTCTTTCAATAATTTAGTTAGAGCCGTTGATCGGGTTCTATTCTTGTCTTGATCGTGTGGGCTGCGCCAAATCTCTGAATGTGACTCTAGTTAACAAATTCATTCAATGACCTGGTGACTCATTTATTTCTAAATCTCCATATTTAATCATGTTTGAACTTGAGTCAAGTGCAGCTATGGCAAAGATCTTGAGATTAAGTCTTGGCAATTGATCTTGTTTTGTCCTTGTTTTGATCATGTGGTTTCCGCTTGATCTCGTAATGTTTTGGTCAAGTCATGGAAAGTTTGGACATCTGGTGTAGGCTGTTGATGTAAATTTGATCGTGTGACTAGCGCTAGATCTCATGATAAACTCAGGGTTAAGTTATTTATCTAGAAACCTTGAGATTGCATTAGTCATTGAATCTCCACTTTTGATCATGGTCAAGCAAAGAAAATAATAGTTAAGGTGGAGTTTGCATGGACATGATCACGACCGTTGATCAGAGTTGAGATCTATGGCTGGTGCTGAATTGCTAGATAAAGTCAAGAGGTCAAAGATCATTCAGTGATTTAGCAATAACGAGTCAGGATGTAGACACATGTCCAAGATGAAGATCAGAATCGGTGGTTGTCACTAGATCTCAGAATAAACCAAGGGTCAGAGCAAGGACTTGGAGATTGTGAAATACAGGTTATCTCCAGATATCTGAATTAGACCGAGGTTAAACATAACTGTTAGAGATGTGGACATATACATAGTCGTTGAATCTCATGATGGATCCCAGGTTAAGTGTTTCACTTAGAGACTTTGTAAGATGGTGCCACATGTTCCAAGGGTGAATGGATTGTGCGCTCTGCGTGTAATCTCCCAATATACCCAGAGTTAAAGAAATTGTCTGACAACTTGGAGATACAAAGGAATGATTAACTCAGAGTTAAAGGCAAGTTAGGGACCAAGTTAAGATATGAGATAAATTTGACAATTAGTGCAAAGTCTCAGAGGAAAAGTTTCTCAAGATCTAATGCTTAAGGCATTGCACCTAGCGGCCACATTTCCTTCTGAGTAATGGAACCTGAGTTAAAGCCAAGACAAGTCAAGTTTATTTGGAGATTTAGAGACGAGCTTATCTCTGAATCTCAAAAATAAAGCATAGTTAAGAAAATGGTCTCGAGATTCAGTGCAAGTAATTGATCAAGATCATGATCAGGTTGTCTCCTAATCTCAGAAAGAATTGGTTAAGTACAAATGCATTCAGAGACTTAGCCTTGATTATTGATTGTTTATTAAAGAAATGATCTAGGAATAGCACGTGATCTCTAGATAAAATCTGAGTTAAAAGAAACATTCAACGACTTGGAGATCTATTCATTCGTTGAATCTCCAGATGGATCCTAAGTCAAGTAAAGTCAAGTTGAGTTTGCAAAGATAAAATCAGAGCCATAGATGCTAAGAAAGATTGAGGGGTGCTGCTAGATCTCCGAATGAACCCTGATTCAAGGTAAAGTGTTCAACAATTCAGAGACTTAGGTATCTCTGAATCTCATGATCTAACTTAGATTCAAGTAAGGGTTACACTTTTGCCTTGTCATTGAATCTCTGAATGAACTGGAGGTTAAGTTATAAGTTCAGAGACTTAGCAAGGATCATTGATCTTGTCTCAGATGAGTGGCTGATGCTAGATCTCCAGATATAAGTCAAAATCTTGCTTTCTTTCAGATATTCAATGTGAGTCATTGATATCTTTCAGATCGTGTGATGTGCGTGTAATCTCAGAATGTGACTTAGGTTAAAGAATTTATTCAGCAACTCAGAAACAAAAGGGAAATTGACTACTCAGATTTAAATTCTAGTTAAAGGTAAAGTTCAAATGCGAGTTAGATTGGACAAAAGACACATTACCTTAAGCACAAAGATGAAGTTATTTATCCCTCAAGGCATCACACCCATGTGCCAGGTGTCCTTCCCATTTAAGTGGGACCTACAATTTCGAGGCTGAAGATAAAGGTAAAAATATGTTAGTTTTGAAAAGATCCAATGGCAACCACAAAGCCTTGAAGCAAAGATGCGAAGAGATTAACTTTCAAGGCATTGCGCCTAACTGACACCTATCCGAATTAAATCTTGTTGCTCCCAGGCAGTTAAAATATAATCTAAGGCTTGGTTTTAAAGTCAAATAAAGTTACAATCTAATCCATCGATAGAGTGATTCTACACCACCTTTGACCCTTATAACGACTTTTCAATTTTAAAATTGATTTCTTAGTGTTTTAGGCGGTGGCGTTGCTTTCCAAATCATAGAGCTATTTGAATGACTCGATCTAATCCTTTGGATCCTTATTTTAGTCCATGGGGTGCTGAGTTATGATTATGCAGTCTGTTATGATGAAACAAATGATGCTAAGTTTATGGCAGACACTGAAAGGAAACTAAGTGTGCAGAAAACAGTTCCCTACACTAAAATCCTGAGAAGAGGATTGTGCAAATTCAAATTTAACCCTTAGCAATTACAGAATGATAATACAATAACATGCATGCATAGAAAAATGAGAATGACACAATGATTTACCCTGGGGAAAACCTTTCGGTAAAAACCCTAGCACTCCAAAACCTGCACAATGTATTAATCAAAACTATTACTGTTTACAATACACTTGCAATGCAAGTTCTTTCAGGAGATAATCGACACTTGAAGACAAATTTGACAGCATAAATGTTCCAACAATACACTAACTTCTCTCAGATTTGCAACCCTAAAAAATGTTTATATCATGTGCTTCACTTTTTAGGGCAACTTCCAAAGGCAGCCGTATTAGGGTTTTGCCATTCTCTAAGAAAATAGGAACCCAAATTTTTTTTCGGTGCGATGCCCCAAACCCCACGATTGCAGAAGAATGTACAATACTCAACTGATTAGTTGTCACATGTCTTGCAATTATTCACCCATCATCAAAACTTCTACAATTAGCTCTTACAAATATTAATGACCATCATAAGAATTCATCATAACTGTTTCAGTCATGATTACCTTACACATTGTCTAAAGTGCCAACATTTGGAAAATATCAAATGTAAGGAAATATACAAGGTTGAGACACCTTATTCCTAAGGGTTATAACTGTACCAGGTGGAAAAGGCGGGTAAATGAAATAGTTACACGATTTGAGTATTTTCAAGCGGCCAATAGACGAAGAGATGCAAAACTCTTAAAGTTTCAAAATGATTTCAAATCAACTACTCAAGTTCTATTCTTTCACAGACTAAAATTGTAATTGATTTTTGTCTTCTAGTGCCTTTTCTTTTCTAGACATCTGAAGCTTGTTGCATCTTGTTTCTTTTAGGATTCCAAGATGGCCTATGTTTACTATAAATAGAAATATATATTGTATTGTAAAGGATGGTGATTTCACAACTATGAGGTAGATTTATAAATTTTATCTAGTTTAAAGCTTTATGTCATTATCAATGTATTGAGAAGAGATATTTTAATAACATACAATGGAGTTTCCTGTTTCATATCTATTATGCCTTCATGTGTTTGTATTTGAGTTCTTATGTATTAAATTTATAAGGCATTTTAAATACACTGGTTACAAGGTGACTGTGTGATTGTTTTTTAAGTTTCTTTCAAGGGAAGAGTAATTCTTAAGGGTAGTTTCAAAGGGTTAAATATTTGCATAGGAATTTGATACATAGATATGGGAATGAGAATATGACTTGTAAGGGATTTCATCGGAGTTCTAAGTGTGTTTGTATTAAGAGGTTTTTGTGAATGTATATTTCATTTGACTCTTTTCCATGGATTAGGCATTGGTCTGGATTTGAATAGCAGCTATCATCATCAAACCTTAAAATCTAAACAATCTTTTTATATTTCTATTTAAGAACATTGATGTTTATCATTTGTATTGAAGAATACAAGTAATTTTGTTGATTCCTTATAGAGTGAATCATTAGGTCAACCTTCTTGAGTTTAGAACTCGAATAGAAGAAGGATGAGAATCCTTATTTCATTGGTATTTTCTCTTGTAAAGTTCATGGACTGGCTTGTAAATCTCTGCATAAGATTGGTTATTATCATTTGTAGAATGTGTTACCAATTATTGCAGTAAGAGGTAGGAGCAAATCAGTGTAAATCCTTGATCCACTATCAAATTTATTGAGAAGTAGTAAATTGTGAAAGGTACACCCGCCTAAGTCTATGGAGCTCAAAGAAGAAGGAGGTTCAAATCCTCATCAATTAGATTTTTGCTTGTTTGAATCAAGTCTTGGGAATCATAGAATCAAGCATTGATGCTTTATAAAGGTTCTGTAAGAAAAATCTCTAACAAAATGGTGACTCTGCAGGGGAGAAGTGGATTGTAGAAATAGGGTTTCAAATTTTATAGTAACTAATTTTTTGTTGATCCATTTCTTGATCTATTTGTAAAAACATTTCTCATACTTGTTGTGGGTGGCGACTCTATACTCTATGAATTCTAGTGTTGGTTTAACATATTGAAATATTGAAAGTTCTTGACTGATTCAAAGATGAGTTGGAAAAGAAATACCAGGTCCTTTTATAGAAATAATCTAGAGAGTAATATTGGGGAAGAGATCCATACACCTGGTAGGAAACAATGGTCTAAAAGAGGTGGGTCTAACCATAACTCCCTTAAAGATTTGAAAGGGAGAATGGAAACCCTTGTCCCTGAGAGAGTTTCATCTTCATCTAAAAGTGCTGAGCATTCAAGGCCAATTGGAACTTATGCAGTAGATACATCTTTTGATCCTTTCAGAGATGGAGAAATGACTGATGCAAGCTTCTTCCCTGCAGAAGAAACTTTATACCAACAAGGAGAAACATCTGTTGTTGAGACTGCATCCTATGATTCTAACAAGTTGTGTGATGAGGTTCTAGCCTTGAAAAGAAAATAATGTGAGAAGTTGTTAGAAATATCTAATGCAAGAAAGAAGTGTGAACAAGAGATCTATGAGTTGTTGGTTGAGAGGGATGAAATTTTGAAAATGACCAAAAACAATGAGCTCACGGAAAAAAGTTTAAATGAAGAGTTCAAAGGATTAAATGAAGATTTGTTTGGTAACCTTGGGGCCTTGAGGCAACAAGCTGCTAACAACAGATCAGATTCCAAGAAATATGAGTTTGAAGGAGAAGGACCTGTTTTGAGGCAGTTGCATCCACATGAAATTGAGAAAAATGCAAAGCTCAAGAAAAATGACAAGGATGTTAGAATGAATTTAGAATAATTGAGAGGGGAGGGGTGAATCAGTTATCCTTAGGTCTAGATGTAGCAAATAAAAACTTTCTATATTTCAGATCTACTCGGCAGCAGTAGCATAAGTTAACAACTTTAATCATGCAGTTTACTGTCGATTGAAATTAGCTTGTAGAAACATAATAGTAAAGCAAACCATAAACATTCACACAAGTTGACACAAATATTTAACATGGAAACCCAATAAGAGAAAAACCACCAATAACATGCTACCAAGTTTTCACTCTTCTGAAGTGATGCCCTGTGAGGAGCCAACCCTGTTAAAGGTTACAATAACACACTGCTAGGTGTGACCTGGTTAAAGGATTTAATCACCCTGTCAGGAGTGGCCTTGTTAGAGGACTTAGAACATTGCACCTGAATGTCACCTTGTTAGAGGATTTATACAAATGACTGTTAAGTCAACCTTGTTAGAGGATTTAACTGATACAATGGTAAGAAATTAATTAACACTTGTGATCTGATACATACAACTTACTTTTCAATTCAGATCCAATTACAGCTCTGATGTTAACTTACTGGATAGCCTACATTGTCATCTCAACCTTCTGATCTACTTGGAAATCCATCAAGAAATCACACATGCAACTTTCTGCTTCTGCCTTTTGCCTTCTCTGCTAGATCATGCCAAACAGTAAATCAACTATGCAAAACTCTTGCATACACACACTCTTGCACACATAGTGAATAACCCCTTTAGGTTATCATCAACCTCTCTATCTAGGCCAGATAAATATTTTGCCTCTTAAACAAGATCATAGATCTTAGGTTAGGTAAGATCCAATGGATCATCCCATCTTTGCATTACATTTACTTCTCCAAAGTAGTCTCTAATTAAATCTTGAAACCATGCATTAATTACAGTTACCCATACATTAAATGACATGGATCAATCTTTAATTA
>MU226813.1:1511314-1535715 GCA_018584345.1 Thuja plicata
GTTAAGATTTGACAGCAATGACAAAATAACAATTGCTTGCATTGTCACTTTCCAACAATCTCCCTCTTTGGCATTGATGGCAACACAAAATATTAAAACAATGATTTAACAAGCATAGTTACCAACCGATCTAAAAATTCGCCTGTGTTCCTTGATATGAAAGAATTTTCATTAATGTCTTTAGCTTCATTCCGATTCTTATCTGTAAAACATTTCTCCCTCTGTGTATGTAATCACACTCTCATCATCTGTGTCTAATTATCTGTAGACTCCCTCTGAGTAGATAATCACTTAGTAACTTCTACCTCTATGTAATCTTTCCCTCTTTGTAATCTCTCTTTCTCAACAATCTCTTCCTCTTTATAGGTAATCTCTCCCTCTTTGACAACAATGCCAAAGACGTCGTTATCATTATCATGTAGATCTTTAATATCATGTTGACCTATCATCTTGATTATGACTAATTTTTCTTTTCTGTCCTTGTTCATCTTCACAACTTTAGCCAGCATCCTAAAGTGTGATTTACTGTGCATCAATGTGTCAAATATTTTGAATGTAATATTTGATGCAACAGTACCATACAGAACTTAATTAGCCTCAGTTAGGGGAATCACCCCCAATTTACCTCATAGATACTCATGAGCATCCTTGGGTAGTGCTTTTGTGAATATGTTTGTTAATTGTTCTTTAGTGTTCACATAATCCACTCTCACTTCTTTACTCTGAACTAGCTCCCTCAAGTAATGATACTTGATAACTATATGCTTTTTCTTTGAGTGCATAACAGGATTTTTAGAAATATTAATAGCACTTGTGTTATCATAATATATGACAACTGGGTCAGTGATTTCTTCCTTCATACCTTTAAGTAGTATCTTCAACCACACAATGTTATAACAGTTAACTGCTGCTGCCACATACTCGGCTTCACCTGTAGATTGTGAGGTGCAGTTTTGTTTCTTTCTTGTCCATGAGATCAATCTCTTTCCTAAAAGAAATTCTCCACCAGTAGTTCTTTTCCTGTCATCAACATTTCCAACCCAGTCAGGGTCAGTGTAAACTCTGAGCTCAAACTTGTCATTCTTTTTGTAGTATAAACCATAGTCCTCAGTTCCTTTCAAATATCTTAGAATCCTTTTTACTACCATCATGTGAGTTTCCTTGGGATTAGCAAAAAACCTTGCAACAATTCCAACAACTAGGGCAATATCAGGTCTACTGTGTACAACATACTGTAGTTTTCCAATCATTGATCTGTAGATTGTTTGGTTCACTTCTTTTGTATCATCATCTTTTGTCAACTTCTATCCAGTAGCTATGGGTGTACTCACTGGTTTGGACTCTTCCATTCCAAAAGTTTTCAGTATCTCTTTGATATATTTAGATTGAGTGATATAGATACCGTTCTTCATTTGATAGATTTGTAAGCCAACAAAGAATTTTATTTCACCAAACCTAGACATCTCAAACTCAGTTTGCATCTCTGTTGCAAATTTTTGACATAACACATCTTGTCCACTAAATATGATGTCATCTACAAAAATTTCAGCTAATAATTTACCTTTTCTTTGCTATGTCTTTAAGTATAGGTTGTTGTTGTCATTGGTTCTTGCAAATCCAATCTTGATCAGATAATTGTGCAATCTCTCATACCATGCTCTTGGTGCTTGCTTCAATCCATATAATGCTTTGTGCAATCTGCAAACCATATCCCTTTTGTTTGGGTCTATAAAACCATCATCTTGCTCAATATATACTTCTTCTTCCAAAATTCCATTCAGAAATGCAGATTTCACATCCATCTGATAAACTTTGAATTGTTTATAGGCTGCATATGCAAGTAAGGTTCTGACACCTTCCAATCTTGCAACTCGGGCGAAGCTTTCACCGTAGTCAATTCCTTCCTCCTGTGCATAACCCTTGCATACCAATCTAGCTTTGTTTCTTGTCACATCTCCATGCTCATTCAGCTTGTTCCTAAGTACCCACTTTGTGCCAATTACATTTTTATCCTTCGACCTAGGTACAAGTGTCCAAGTTTTGTTCTTCTCAATTTGTTCAATTTCCTCATTCATTGCTTGTATCCAATCTTCATTTTCTAAAGCATCTTTCACTATTTTGGGCTCAAATTCACATAACAGACATGTGTCATTTTTCAACTTACTTCTTGTTGTAATAGCAAAATCCTTTGATCCAATGATTTGATCAGAATTGTGATTTCTTCTCACATATTTTTCTAGGGTAGGCTCAGTCCTTGCTTTAGGTTCATTGTCTATATTCAGTTTTGGTTGATTCTGTGACTTAGCATCTCCATCAGATAGCTCAACATTCACTTCTAGTTTCTCGGCAACTCCACTTTGTGACTCGGCAGTGTTGACGGGACTTTGGTGACTGGGTTCGCCAACAGATGTAAGTTGTCACCGGGTACCGGGGCACCGGCCAACTTCACCTGCAAAGGTTATTTGGGGAAATGAGATTCCCCGAGCCTCCAAGCACCTGAGGGTCGGGTCTCGATGGCGCGGGGCTCAGTTGGGAGATGTGACTATTTTTGAGGGGGATAGCTAGTTTCTTCAACTCATTCTCTTCGTGGATTCAGGAAGGTGGGGTTTCTCCAAGAAATTTACACTTAGCAAAAAAATTGAAAAATATCCTGTAGGGTTAGAAGTATTTCCTCTACCTATAGTTATGCTTAAATATTCAATACATCAATAATGCTCTGATATACTACACTAAATACCAAAGAAATACACAACCATCAGTTCATATTATTATCGGTAGTAAGGGAAAGGAGGTCATTAATCTACTTAAAGTATCAAAGCAGAAGACATGAAAAACATTAAACATAAAATACCATTAACTTAGAAGACAGAGTGCCAACAACATCATTGCAAGAAATCTCTCTTCTTCATTAATATTCCTTCCAACAAGCACTAGTGTGTGGTACAATGGCGGTCCCAAGGGAGCATCTAACTACTGAAAGCTTAAAGACCAAGGGGCATTGAGCTCTGCAACTGAAATGAAAATATGGCTTCTCTAATACTATGAACTACAAAATCATCAATTTTTCCGACCCTTGGAATAGGGCCAGACTTTCTATTTATACACATTTCCCTTCCAACCCTAACCCTAACCCTATTTTACATCTTGCCATAAAATATAATATCTAGTGGCTGGTACTACCTGTGCTACTTTACAAAAGACCTCGAGACGGAGAAGGTCTGACATGTCAGAAGAATAAGACAAGAAGATGGAGTGGAAGAATCGGCCATGAGAAGAGAGCCAAGAAAGAGAAGGAATAAATTTGATCCCCCGGGGATCGAGGCTACATGCCTCATAAATGGGAAATACGGTGCCCTGTCTCTAATGCGCCAGGTGTACATCAAAAGTGGTGCTTCCAGAAGATCATCTGTCAAAAAGCCCTTTGTCAATTTGATGTGCCCTGATGTGGCTACCTGCCCTATGAAAACCATCAACAACCTTTATTAACTACTTGAAAGTGACTGGTTGGCCTTGGGGACCGAGACATGGGTCACTGAAAGAATATAAAATATGGGATCTGGGACTCTAGGATCTGGGAACTTACGTTCTAAAAGAATAAAGAATACAAAAGACTTAGGCTTTCTCTGTCCCTGGAGAATCTTTATTGTTGCTTGTTTTCATTGAAGGTCTGGAGGAGATGGGAGATTCCATCTTCATCAATCTCTTTAAGACCAGCCCGCCGGTACTTAGCTGCCTCAATTTGTTCCCCCAAGTCTGGAATATTTCCCTTAAATTCATTGGCCTTTTTTGCTGCATCATGGCCACGGAGTACCATATGATTTATTCTCATCATTTGGGCACCATCTACTTCCTCTAAGGATTGATACCTTGATTCCATCAGCTCATCAAACTTCCCCAGGACATACTCCTCCGGTGTGCAAGTATCAGTGCTGAATGGGTCCACTCTGGAGACCTTTGTGACAAAAGACTTATATAAATTAAAAGAATATTATACTGCATTGATTTTCTCCCGCAAAGTCCCCACCAGTTGCTTGATTACCCCCAATGTGAGGTCAAGTCTGGAGTGTTGGGTTCTCACAAAATCAAATGACTCCTCTCCCAAAATTCTAGACTCGAAAACAACTTCTTCTCTGAGGCCAAGGATTTCTTCAAAATCTACTTTCCATGCTTCATAATTTTCAATGTCACCTTCCAATATGTTGATAATAGTTTTGGCTTGATGCAAAACATGGCGGGCTGCATATAAATCTAGGAGGGTGGACATTAGGAAATGCCAGACATTTCCTACCTGTAGAGCAACCCACTCATTGACAGCCTGGGCCTTCTTCTTCATCGCCTGCAATGAATCTATGTCACTCTGTGATAGTGGTGCATCAGATGTAGAGGCCTCTAGAGGAATAGCATTGATAGGCCAGGCCAGCTTAGTTAGCAACCCCATGAGGTTTGCAGTTTTCTCTTTTTTCGCCTTGAGCCTTTGGGCCTCCTTTTCACAACAAGCCTCTACTACCTTAGCCGCTTCTTTCAACAGGTCTACCTCACCCTATTTTCCCCTCTTTCCCAGTGATATCTCTGTGACATTATAATTCCTAGCCTCAGTGGTTGCTTCATCAACGTCTAGGGGAGGTGTTTCTACCACTATAACTATTTCTCCGCCCAACCCAGTTTGAAGAGTATGAACCATCTGGGCTTTCTTGGCCTTTGGTAGGTCTTGGGCCTGAGCCATAATCTCGGCCAAGGAGAGATGAGCTCTGAGAGCTGGTGGGTCCTTCCTTTTCTTTTTTTCTATTAACCACTGTGGCGGCAGGGGTGTCTTATTAGCCAAAGTTTGTTCCTTTGGTTCTTCCCTGATATCTTGATGTTGTTCCTCGTCAGTGGTACGGGTCTCGCCCGGCTCCTTCCCTATATCTTTTGATTCATTGGAAAAATTTTCCCTGGAAACATTTGTTTCTTTTGTCCTGTCATCTGTATCTTTGGTTATGTTTGGGTCCTCGTCGGCCACCCCGGGGGTTTCTTCCTCTTCATGTTGTTGTTCCTCCTCATCCTCTATCATTGAAATGTCCTCTTCCATAAGTACATCTTTCAGCAATGGGGGAAGTATCAGGCCAAGATTTTGTGTTTGAGCTGCAGTGATTACCTCCCGAAATGTAACCTTTAGGAGTGGCACTTGGAACACGGTGGCTGAGGTTATGGTTTCTCCTGTAGGTCCGATTTCCCCAGTGGATGCCATTTGTTCACTTTGTTTTTGTTGGTCTACTCTTGGGTCCTGCATCTCTGGGACTTCAAAGGCAATCTCTTATTCTATATCCTTTTCTTCTTCCATCTGTTCTTCCTATTACTGCGTAGGTTTTTGTTCCGGAGCTTCTTCCTGTTCTGGGACTTCAACCTCTGTCTGCTCAATGTCCCCCTATAAATTCTTGAACTCATTGGTTCTAAAGACATCATAAAATTTATCTTGCAAGGGAGGGTTAGCCAGGACATCAGCAGACTTGGGTTCCCTCTCTGACTTTGGGGAATCAGAGGAAAGGATCTCAACTTATGGGATCTGGGGCATCCCCAACTCCGGCTCTGCCTTGGGATTTTGGTTAAGCCTCTTCTTTCTCCTAGTGACTAAGGGTGGCTCCGCATCCCTTAGTACTTCTTTCTCTTCTGGATCTACCCCTGTTGCCTTAACCATTAAGGCTGCTAGTGAAGGGGAGGAGGGATGACGAATTGGTCCAGTCATGAGCACCAGAGTAGCCAGCCGTGTGATCAATTTATCTTTCATCTAATGGGAGGCTGCTAGTGATTATTGTAGTTGCTCCTTAATGGGGACCTCTTGCATAGTTGGAGTCTCCATTATTACTTTTCCCTTATCTCCTCTTTGTGAAGAAGTCTCAGCCCCTGGGGTTATCTTTGGTATCGGCTGGGCAGCCCGACGGACACTCCCAGGGCACACCTTCTTAAAGTAAGTGTGGCTGCATTCGACCGTGTTGCGGGTGAACTCTTCAATTGTGGGCCCCTCCTAGGCATCCCATTCTACTGTGGGAGGGCCAACTTGTCAATCCCCTTTGCTTTGTACTGGGGATCTATTGTGGATCCGGCGTCTGAGAAGTCATCTGAAAATCTCTAGAGCTTCAATCTTTCCATCATCCCTATGGTCATCCTGATGTAGTGCCAGCTCAAGACCTCCACATCATCCTGAAAATCTTCCAAGAAGTCTTCCATGTGGTATTGATGGGGCTCTGATGCCTGGGAAAGTGCCGACACAATTTTTCCATGCGGATCAAAATGCTTCCGCACCAAGTAGAATTCTGCCAAGTTATAGATTTTAAGCTCATTGTCTACTTCTTTGGTGGCGGCCAGACTGCATGAATAATTCCCACAAGTGATTGGGAATGGAATATTTGTTACCTTCTTCAGGCCAAAAAATGTGTGTAACTCCAGGATTTGCCTGCAATATTTCAAAAGAATTATCTTGTTCCCACAATGTTTGGGTAATAGGTAGGGTTTCCTGGAGAAGCCGGTTACCCTTATGTATGTATGCTGTTGAAACTGTATATAATAATGGCCATAGCTCTGGACCAAATCCATCGCCTCTGTAGACAGGTGGTATCATGCATCCCAGGTGGGTGTGAGCAGGTTGTAGTATATGAAAGTGTCATTTACTTGGCAAAAACTAAGGAAACTGGCCTCCCATTGAATCTGTGGAAAATGATCACAAGTGGCTTTCTGACCGGGAGTTATTCCGAGTATGCCTTCTATGAGTAACCCATTGGTGCGGGGTCGTTGTTGTGCTAAGGCCCAAAGAACATAGGAATTCATATAAAACTTCTTCTTTTGGGCCATCTGAAGGAATTGGGAATCCACGTGATTAGAAATTATGGTGGCCCAGTCAAAATACTCCCTGCCTGTGCTGATACCAAGCAAGAAGTAATACATCCACCCAGATAATTCTCGGGCATGCTGTTTCCTGAAGACTTGGCATAATGCTATCTTCCCCATCTCAATGCTTTCCTCGAATTCAGACCTGGGGATTTCTAGCTTCATCCTCTTGGGATTCCTCTTTGGGGTCTTGAGCCAATGATTATTCATATATATACGGGCTGCTTCCTCCAACTGCTTAAACTGTACCAAGGCATCTAATCTGGTAACTACAGCCAGCCTGTCAAATTGAGGAATCCCCAACCCCATCTAAAAAGTTGCAGCGTCAAGAGACACCATAGGGGTGGGATACCCGGTTGGCTATGGGGCCGCAAGCATAATGACTCGGATGGATGTATTGTAGTGCACTGCAAGTGTAAGAATCAACTCTAGTGACTGCACCGAGCACAGAAAATAGGCTGCCTTAAGAATCCTAGAATTCTCAATTTTAATGGCCAATGGATCCCCGGCCTGCCGCTAAATGTACATCATCTTCACTAAGGCCTGCATATTGGGCCATGTCGTGACGATGGTGTTGGTAATGAATTGAACTTTGGACTCAATCTTCGAGCCCATGATAACGCTATATTTTACATATTTCATGCTCAGGGGAGTTTCTCCAGAGCCTTCTCTATCTTGGACCTAACAGCTTCTCTAGTAACCGCCGTAGAAGGAAGTTCTGGACTCCCGAGTGGTGAAGATACAGAAGCTTCAGACATGATGAAAGTATGTTGTTCTAACAACCTGCAAGGCAAGGTGACCGTAAGAATAGATAAATAAATATTATTCTAGGGTCTGGAGATCTTACCACCGTAGCGCTTGCTTTCCCTGAAAAGTTGGCTTAGCTCAAAATCCCAAAAAGTATATATATATTTTGTAAACTTGGAAATTTAACCAATATCTGGGCCCGGGGGTCTCATCACCCTTAGTAAAGGAAAGACATGGGTTGGGTGATGGAAAGAGACCCATAGTCCACAAAAACTAACCGTTGGAAGGTGTGTGCAAAAAGCGAGCCATCAGACCTACGTGGACGTCACATGGCTAGGCAATAAATGAAAGTTATAGCGATGGCAGTAGAGCCAACTATCTAAATGTGTGAAAAGTGAATGCCACTTGGACAAATTTAAATGTGCGCATGGGACATAAATGAAGGATAGGTTGGTTTATAGAGGAGAGATAAAACCACCTGGTTGAAACTGACCGAGAGCCGAGTTTCAACCAGGTGGTATTCTTCCCAAAGTGAGCTCAAGAATTAGGAACATGGAACAAACACAGCATGGCGAGCTCGCTAAACCACCAAACAACTATACACAGAATATACACCTAACCTAAGCATAGTTGAAGGACATATACATGACAAGAAAAGGGATATACAAATAATATATACCAAATATACATATGTACAAAACACAGAGCAGCTATTTACAAAACTAGAGAATGTACAAAATATCTACAACTTGCACACTATCCTACATCTGCATAGAGGGTAGACAATCCTCTAGTAGAGCTGACCCACCAACATGAAGCAAACCAGAAAGAAACACAACACAGAACACAAAAGAAAGACAACACAAAAACCAGACAAAAAAAATAAAAAGCAGGAAAGCAGAGAGGAAAGAAGGCACCAACCTGAAAACGAAGAAGGGCAAGGAAAGGAACTCGTGCTGCAAATGCTCTAAAAAAACATCTACCATTAAATGATCACCACTTACCACCACAAACCACCCATAATTGTTTAGAATAGCTCGAAATGGTTCGCACTGGATTCTCACTAAATCACTGTAAAATCGCTCTCAAATCGCTCAAATTGATTAAGTGTTTTAATCGCGGTAATTGTGAAAATGACAGGTAATTTCTATTTATTCCCACAGTAAAAAGCAAGTTAACTTTCGCTTCGTAAACTCCGGACAGATAGACCTCTGGACTTCGGGCCTAGGGATTCCATGCAACCATACCTTCTTATGAAAAGAAGATATTGTGGCGAAGAATCCCAGAGTCTAGAATCTGGCCCATGACAAAGGACGACCAACTCTAGGACCGGGTCCCAGAGACACGAGAGACAAAAAAAAAAAAAAAAACAACACCGCAGGGAAGAAAACCCCGGAGAAGGAAAACAAAGAAAACAAAGGAAAAAGACAAGGCAAGGGCCAAAAGAAGAAAGCAAAAAGGGGGACCCAATATTTTGCACACAAAATGTAGGGACGGGGATGTAGGGCATAACAAATGGTGACTATCTGGGATGAATGCCTTAGCACATTTGAGAACTGCAGAATCTCTGGTTAGCAAAACTGGAACAAATTGTTACTTTGGAGCATCTTACCTACAAGGAATAATCTCCAAGAAAATCTGGCCATACGCGATTTAATCCATGATCTTTTCATCAGTGGTGAAGTGTGTGCTTTGGAAGGAAATCAAGCCGATGACCTCTGGGAGAAGTATAGAAGAGGCACTAAGTAAATCAAACCCCGAAGTCATTAGGTTTGCTCGTTTCTCCCAGAGACTGGAGTTTTGTCCCATTTCCTTTTTTTTTTATTTTGTATGTTTCTGGGTGGGAGGGCGGTACTTCTTTCACCATCAAGCTTAAGCTTAGCTAAATTTAATGGTGGTACTTCTTTCACCCTTCTGCCCACCTTAATGTGCTGAATGGGGAGAAAAACTCCAGACCCGGGAAGAATCTTTTAAAAGTTCAGACTTGGGTCTACCAACTTAGTACAATCGATCTACCCTCGATGTGTCTGATAACTTGTTCCTTATTTTAGCTCACTGATTACCAGATTTCCAGAGATAAACCTGATGAAGATTACTTAGTGTAACACCAAACTTGTAAAATAACTCTAGAGACTGGACCGATTCCACCATACTAACAACAAATTCTTAAATTCTCCATGCTAAAGACAATATCCCGGAGACCAGATGTTATGCAAAGCATTCCAACCCTTACAAAAGGGAGAGCAAAACGTCAGAACCCAAAAAGAAGACAAGAAAAGTGAAAACAACCAAGGAAAAAGGGAGGACGGCCAACAAGGCTATTTACAAGACAAGGTACCTCCCAACAAGGCACCGAGAAGAAAATATTTACAAGCTAGAAACTTTACATAAAGTAAAATTTTGGGCGAACCAACCTTATTCGAAATAATGTTTGAGGAACTGTCCATTGACGGGCAATGGAACAAGTTCTCCAGTCATGGTGTTAAGGTGGTAGGTATTTGCCCCGCAGATCTCTGAGATTAGGTATGGCCCGAGCCAGAGCCATTGGAACTTAGTGTACTTGCCTTTCTTCTCCTAAGCCTTGTCCCATAGCAGGACCAAGTCTAAAATCTGAAAAGCCTTGTATTGGGCTCTGCAGTTGAACCACCTCTTTACCACTGCTTGATGACGTGTGAAATGTTCAAGGGTTGCGTCTCATTGTTCTTCCATCCACACCAGGTTCAGGAGCTAAACCTCCATAATATTATCCTGGTTGCTGAATTCCTACATAAACTGCAAAATTGGGATCTGTAAGTTGATTGGGAATACTGGGTTCTGGCCATAAACTGGATGGAATGGGGACGTTCCCAGGGTGGCCTTAATTCAAATGCAATCTGCCTAGAGGGAGAATCTCAACTTTTGGTGCCAATCCTGGGGATTCTGTTCTAGCAAGTGTTTGATCACTTCAAGTAGATTTTTATTCATAGATTTAGCGACACCATTCCCCTGGGGGTAATAGTTGCTAGAAAACTTTAGAGTGATCTTTCGATTGTATGTCCATTCAAGCAATTGTGCTGAAGAAAATGCTGGACCATTATCACATATTAGAGCAAAGGGCATTCCAAATATTGTGACGATGTTTTCTTCTAGTAATTTAATAACTACATCTGCTGTGTTATTTTTACAAGGTATAGCTTCAGACCACCGGGTGCAGTAATCGGTTGTAGTCAAGATGTACCAGTGGTTGGCAGACGAGTTGGGGTTGATTTCCCCAATGAAGTCAAATTCCCATTGGGTGAAGGGCCTAGCCTAGAAGACTGGTTGTAAAGGCATAGCCGGGTTACACTCACAGTGTGCTACAGTTTGGCAAGTGTGGCATCTTTGAACGTGAGTGTAAACATCTTTAAATATACAGGGCCAATAATACCTGGCCCAAAGGATTTGATGGGCGATGGCATCAGTTGAGCCATGCTCGGTTCAAAACTACCCATGGAATTCATCGATCATCTTCGCAGCTTGGTCTCTATCAATGCACTCAAGGTACACTCCCTCATAGTTTATGTGGTAAAGCACAAAGTTTTTGATCATGAAGTGAGCACTTTTCATCTGTAGAGTGCGGCATTTATTGGGAGGTAACCCCTCTGGGCACTTGTTGTTCAAAAATAAATACACCAGATCGGTGTACCACGGGTCTCGAGTGATGGACTCCACCGTGTAAGTCTGACATTTGATGTGGGGAGTCTCTTCTGCCATCGCTTGACTTAGTCCCTGGCCTTGGACTATATTCATGGGTTGCATTTCTAAGTCATACTCCTAGAGGATGGCCATCCATTTCCCCCATCTTTCACCCAATTCACTCTGCATCAACAAAGATTTCATAGCTTGGTCTGGGATGATAGCATGCACCTTGCTCCGGAGAATATAATGCTGGAATTTCTTCATGGCGCGAACAAGAGAAAAGGCCTACTTTTCTAATAGTGAATACCGAACCTTGGTGTTCTTGAAGGGGGAGCTCATGAAAGCTATGGGTCATTCTTCCCCTTCGACATTTTGAGTCAATACTGTCGCAGCAGAATGCAACGAAGCAAAGGAATAAAAGTAAAACGGGAGGGAGTAGTTTGGACTAGCCAGGATAGGTTCTTCTGTTATCATTTGCTTGATCTGGGCGAATGCCCGCTTTGCTTCAAGACTCCACTCAATCTTGGTATCCTTTTTCATCATTTTGTTGAGTGGTTTGACTATCTCAGCGAATCCAGTGATGAACCGCCGGACAAAGTTGATCTTTCGAAAGAAAGACCGCATCTCTTTCTTGCTGTCGGGTATTTGTAAGCTTAGCAGCACTTCAACTCTCTTGGGGTCAATGGATATACCTTTCTTGGAGACATTATGCTCAAGCAACTTCCCTTTAGTGACCCCAAATATATATTTCTTGGGGTTGAGGGATATTCCATACCGGTGACATCTCTCGCAGATCTGAGCGAGGTGGGCAGAATGTTCATGCCTGTCCTAGAAAAAGATGGTCACATCATCCATGTAGATGATTATGCACCAATTTACAAAGCCCTCAAATGCGATGTCCATGGCCTTTTGAAATGTGGCCCTTATGTTAATTAAGCCAAAGGGCATCCTCCTGTATGCAAATGTTCCCCACTAGGTGGTGAACATTGTTTTCTCTCTATCTTCATACTTAACCATGACTTGGTTATATCCGGAGTACCCATCCAAGAATGACATCATTTGGGATCCATTCACAATCTGTAACACCTCATCCAATGAGGGGAGAGGGTGATTATCTTTCTTGGAGGCCCTATTCAAGTTTCAAAAATCCACACAAAGGTGAATTTTTCCGCTCTTCTTTCTCACAAGGACCAAATTTGCAACCACGTAGTATGTCAAATTGGAAAGATTATCCAGGCTGACAGCAATTTCTCCACCTCTTAACAAATCAGAGGCTCAATCAGTGGGTTGACTGGTTGTTGCTTTTTCTAAAAAGGCTTAGCATCAAGTTTCAAGGGGATGGTATGAGTCATAATAGATGTGTCGTATGTTTTCAAATCCTCATATCCCCATGCGATTATGTCTATATATTCTCAGAGAACCACGAGAATCTTCTCCTTCTCTTCAGGGAGCAGGAGGTGCCAATGTGTATCATCATTTCTTCACCGGGCTAGCCGATGTTTACTTTCTCAAATTTTCCTCTCTCGAAGGAGGATGACATCTTATCCCAGCCCTAAGGGTCTAAGTCAAAGATACGTTCAAGCGTGACCATCCCCTTAGGGATGGTGTTAGTGGACAAGTCCATGATCCCATCATCTTCGTCACCCATTTCAGTATCATCATGGTCCCATTCCTCCACTATCTGGTCCTCAAAGACACCAACATTGGCCATGAAGGCCAAGATATGCTGATCGTCCTCAAAAACCTAAAAGTGGGTGACATTATCTGGAATGGACGGGGTGGGGATCATTTCAACCAAAAATCTCCAGAGTCGTGAGCTGGCCATGGGCTCAAGTGTGCTGGTAGAAATAACGAGGGCATCTGGGACATAATTCTATCACCGGGGAATAAGATCAATGCCAAAGGCATTAAAATATTCAATAAGGCTCCAAGCCCAATTGTGGTATGCGGCCAACCTTTTTTCATGACATGTATACTGACTCCGGACCTGTTTGATAACCAACTCCGAATCACCTAGAGCCCTGAGGCAGGTGATCCCTTTCCTTAGTGTAAATAGGAGTCCTAGGACCAAGGCCTTGTACTCTGTAACATTCTTCGTGCAGTTGAACTGCAGCCTATAGGATGCGAGGAAGGATTTCCCTTGCAGGTTGATTAATTCTACTCCGGCCCCACAGCCTTGTTTGGACTGGGACGCATCAAACTTAAGGGTCCATAGATCGTTATTTGCAGTCTAGAGCTAGGGAGAGGGAGTAGTCTTTGGATTGCTTATGGGAGACTTGGGAGGAGCTTCCTATCGCACTGTTGGTGCATGGGTGAGGTTTGCCTCCAGAGGGGTTTGAAGTTGAGATCCCCGGGGAGATGGCACTTAAGAAGTGCTTCCAATAGGAATACTGGGCTCCGGTGAATCAACTTTGTGTTCTCTATTCTGAAAGCCATTGATGTGCCGGGTAGCGATGAAAAGGCAAGGTTCACACTCTAGCTCTAAATATTTTTGATAGTGTACTCGAAACCAGGTACCGAACAAGAGTGTAGTGGGGGTCGCTGCGACACCCTGAGAATTGACCTCAACCCTCAACTTTTCTTCTAGGTCCTGGGTTCTTTGCAGAACTATGGGATCTTCCCCGGGGGTGAAATTGAATGTTAAGATTTCAAAGGGTTGGTACACCCCCAGGAAAGTCTCAGAGAAGAAGACCTCACTAACCCTCCCGACTTTGGTAAGGGCCTGCTTCATCTGGGGTTCGCTTTCAACCTGGATTTTGTTTGATTCTCCTTCCCAGGGGAGCCATAAGTGGGAGAAGTTGGTCGAAAAGTATCTGTTCAAGGACTTAGACCAATTATGACTTTATGGGATGTCTACCACTTAGATGTCAATTATTCTGGCTATCTTGGGGTCCTGGATGAGCTGTATCCAAACATTCTTCAATTCTCCCACCATTTTCACAGCAGTTTTATCCAGTTGAATCACCGTGCCATTAGATGGGGTGGGATAGAATCTGAGCTTCTGGCATATGGACAAGGGCATGATGTTGCTTGAATCTCCAGAGTCTACTAGGCGATTATGTATGTTTTTGCCTTGGATATTTAAGCCTAGTAGGAAGGGAGGATCTTCATTGTTTCCCTGGAAGACAACCGCATTGGCATCCTCAAAAGAGACAGTCTTGGGTGGGCGACTGACAACCTCTGAGTTTCCCAAGAGCTTCAGAAGAGACTTCTTCTTCTTGAGACAATTTAGCAAAACCTCCATCAAGGTCATGGAGGTGGTAGTTTGTTCTAACGCCTTTGTGATATCAAATCTTCCTCCCGGGAATTGGTGGCTTCCCTTAGCTAGCTCTTTCGCTTGGTTAGAGATAGAACCTTTTAGAGGGACTAGCTGATCGATTGTATTGTCCCAGGGAGGAGTGTCCTTGGTAGGAGGTATTGGCATGTAAACTAGTCCTTTACTAGCCTAGCTCTAAGTGTTGTAAGGAGGCCATGGGTTGGTGAAGGTATTGGCCTCAAAGGCCATAATCGATTCATCAAATAATCCTTGCAATTTGGATTCTTCTTCATCTTCTTCAAAGGATCCGAAGAAGATGGTCTAACAGGTGAATGCACTGTGAGTTGACTCCTGCACAGGAGGCTCTGGGGGAGTAGCATCCATCGATTGTTGTCTGTCTAGTTGGGAGATCATGATGACCTTCTCTAGCGTGGCACAGTTAACCTTGTTGTGGGAGCCTGTGTCATGCAATCTACACCAATTGGTCATGGGATGGAAGTCTGTAACTGGTGTGAAATGTGATGGTCCAATAACACTTTGGTTGGAATTTTGGTTTGGAGGCGGGCCTCCGGTGTTCGCATTATTTTTCCATTGCTGTTGATTGGGCCGAGGCCCATTATTGAAGTTTCTTTCCCTGAAATTGTTGTTTCATTGGCTGGAGAAAATATTCCCTCATTGGGAATTGAAATTTTGGGGTGCATAGGACCCTGCCTTCAGCTGACCGATGTCCACAGTCAGGGTGGACAATATTCGCCGGAGGGATTCAACCTCGGCGGTCAACTGGGTGTTTGTGTCATAGTGTGATGGTTGTTGTTGGTTCCCTAGGAAGGCAACGGTATTTTCAAGAGTCGAGGGCGAAAATCCTCCCACCGCAGATGACTAAAAGAAGGGCACTCCAGGCGGTTGTGTCTGAGGTTGTTGTGCCTGATTCCAAGGGAAGACTTCCAGACCTGGTATTGTTGGAGTCTGTGATGGATAAACGTATCGGGCCTATTGGTCTATTGGTGGTGGTGGGGGATTCATTGCCATTGCGGGGGCACCCATTGCTAGATTAGGGTTATATCCCCTAGCGTATGCAATTCCACCGGGGATCATGTTGAAGGGCGTGGTTTGCCCAATCCCACCTGGCAATTTGTTGAGGCCACAGGATAGTTCTAAGGCTAGGTTGTAAAATTTTTCCAAAGTGTCACGATTGCCTACGGTGGTTGTTCTCTAGAGGAGAGTGGCAATGAAGGGGTCCATCGCATTGAGATAGGTCTATATGGTTACTTCTAGGGATGGAATGAAAGGGCCTGTGCACCACTTCAGGGTGCATTGGAACCGATGATTGAATGCTACGAGGGGTTCATTAGGTTCCTTTCTGATGGAAATGAACTGGCTGTGGGACTAAGCTGGGTCCATGTGTATGCAAAAGGCAGCCAAGAAAGCATCCTCCATGTCCTGCCAACTGTTGATGGAGTTGGTAGGAAGGTTTAGGTACCACTTCAGCTCACCCTACCCTAGGGACATAGGGAAACATCTGAGTCACAACATCCTCATGTTGGATCCAGTGTCAGTTCATGGTATCTTTGTATTCCTGTAAGTGTTCTTTCATAGTTCATGAGCCTAAGTGCTTATATCGAGGGCAAATATTCTCCAGGTGTGAGGGTAAGTCATTTTCTGCACCTGAAAAAGTTCCCATAGGGGACCCAGTGTTACCAAAATATGCAGCCATTTGGGGAATTGAATTTTGAGTAAGTTGAACGTTGCTTCCCAGGTTTGTCTGAGAAGTTTGGATATTCTGAGGTATGCTTGACCCCTAGACAATAGTGGCTGGAGTGGTCTTCGGGGTCTGCTTCTTTCGAGCAGGAGGCTCAAGTTTGACAAACCTTCTGGGGTTTGGGGCTGACCTAAGGATTCTCTCAAATTTTGTTGGGGAGAAAGACCCAATCCCACTGAAGGCTTAACTTCTAAAACTATGGCTCAAGGAACCCTTGGGAGATGTAAAATTAGAATCTTGAGAGGGGGACAAGTTCATGCCCTCCTTCTAGCACCAATTTATGTTGATAGGACTTTGGTGACCGGGTCCGCCAACAGATGTAAGTTGTCACCGGGTACTGGGGCACTGACCAACTTTGACTGCAAAGGTTATCTGGGGAAATGAGATTGCCTGGGCCTCCAAGCACCTGAGGGTCAGGTCTCGACGGTGCGGGGCTTAGTTGGGAGATGTGACTATTTTCGAGGGGGATAGTTGGTTTCTTCAACTTGTTCTCTCTGAGGATTTAGGAAGGTGGGGTTTCTCCAAGCATTTTAGACTTAGCAAATAAATTGAAAAAGATCCTATAGGGTTAGAAGTATTTCCTCTACCTATAGTTATGCTTAAATATTCAATACATCAATAATTCTCTGATATACTACACTAAATACTGAAGAAATACACAACAATCAGTTCATATTCTTATCGGTAGCAAGGGAAAGGAGGTCGTTAATCTACTTAAAGTATCAGAGAAGAAGACATGAAGAACATTAAACATAAAATACCATAAACTTAGAAGACAGAGTGCCAACAACGTCATTGCAAGAACTCTCTCTTCTTCATTAATATTCCTTCCAACAAGCACTGGTGCATGGTACAATGGCATCCCCATGGGAGCGTCTAACTACTGAAAGCTTAAAGACCAAGGGGTATTGAGCTCTATAACTAAAATGAAAATATGGCTTCTCTATTACAATGGACTGCAAAATCATCAATTTCGCTGACCCTTGGAATAGGGTCAGACTTGCTATTTATACACATTTCCCTTCTAACCCTAACCCTAACCCTATTTTACATCTTTCCATAAAATATAATATCTAGTGGCCGGTACTACCTGCGCTACTTTACAAAAGACCTCAAGATGAAGAAGGTCTGACATGTCAGAAGAATAAGACAAGAAGATGGAGTGGAACAATCAGCCTTGAGAAGAGAGCCAAGAAAGAGAAGGAAGAAATCTGATCCCCCAGGGGTCGAGGCTACATGCCTCATAAATGGGAAATGCGACGCCTTGTCTCCAATGCGCCAGGTGTACATCAAAAGCAGCGCCTCGAGAAGATCATCTGTCAGAAATCCCTTTGTCAATCTGACATGCCCTGATGGGGCTACCTGCCCTCTGACAACCTTCGACAACCTTTATTAACTACTTGAAAGTGACCGATCGGCCTTGGGGACCGGGACACGGGTCACTGAAAGAATACAAAATATGGGATCTAGGACTCCGAGATCTGGGAACTTACATTCTGAAAGAATAAAGAATACAAAAGACCTAGGCTTTCTCTGGTCCTCGGAGAATCTTTATTATTTCTTATTGTCGTTGAAGGTCTGGAGGAGATGGGAGATTCCATCTTCATTAATCTCTTTAAGACCAGCTCGCCAGTACTTAGCCGCCTCAATCTATTCCCCCAGGTCTAGAACATTTCCCTTAAATTCATCGGCCATTTTTGCTACATTATGGCCACTGAGTACCATAAAAGTTATTCTCTTCATTTGGGCACTATCTACTCCCTCCAGGGATTGATACCTTGATTCCATCAGCTCATCGAACTTCCCCAGGACATACTCCTCCGGCGTGCAAGTATCAGTGCTGAATGGGTTTGCTCCGGAGACCTTTGTGACAAAAGACTTATATAAATTAAAAAAATATTGTACTGCATTGATTTTCTCCCACAGAGTCCCCACCAGTTGCTTGATTACCCCCAATGTGAGGTCAAGTCTGGAGTGTTGGGTTCTCACAAAATTGAATGACTCCTCTCCCAAAATTCAAGACTCAGAAACAACTTCTTCTCTGAGGCCAAGGAGTTCTTCAAACTCTACTTTCCATGCTTCATAATTTTCGATGTCACCTTCCCATATGTTGATAATGGTTTCAGCTTGATGCAAAACATGACAGGCTACATATAAATCTAGGAGGGTGGACACCAGGAAATGCCAGACATTTTCTACCTATAGAGCAACCCACTCATCGACAGCCTGGGCCTTCTTCTTCATCTCCCGTAATGAATCTATGTCACTCTATGGTAGCGGTGCATCAGATGTAGAGGCCTCCAGAGGAATAGCATTGATAGGCCGGGCCAGCTCAGTTAACAACCCTATGAGGTTTGCAGTTTTCTCCTTTTCCGCCTTGAGCCTTTGGGCCTCCTTTTCATAACGGTCCTCTACTGGCTTAGCCACTTCTTTCAATAGGTCTACCTCACCCTATTTTCCCCTCTTTCTCAGTGATATCTCCGTGACATTATAATCCCCAGCCTCGGCGGTTGCTTCGTTAGCGTCTGGGGGAGGTGTTGCTACCACTGCAATTGTTTCTCCGCCCGGCCCAATTTGAAGAGTATGAACCATCTGGGCTTTCTTGTCCTTTGGTAGGTCCTGGGCCTGAGCCATCATCTCGGCCAAAGAGAGATAAGCTCTGGGAGTGAGCGAGGCCTTCCTTCTCTTTGTTTCTATTAACCACTATGGCGGCAGGGGTGGCTTATTAGCCAAAGTTTGTTCCTTTGGTTCTTCCCTGATATCTTGCTATTGTTCCTCCTCAGTGGTATGGGTCTCACCCGGCTCCTTCCCTGTATCTTTTGATTTGTCGGCAAGATTTTCTCCGGTGACATTTGTTTCTTTTGCCCTGTCATTTGTATCTTTGGTTATGTTTGGGTCCTCATCAGCCACCCTAGGGGTTTCTTCCTCTTCATGTTGTTGTTCCTCCTCAGCCTCTATCACTGGAATTTCCTCTTCCATAAGTACATCTTTCAGCAATGGGGGAGGTATCGGGCCAAGATTTAGTGTTTGAGCTGCAGTGATTACCTCCCCAAATGTAACCTTCAGGAGTGGCACTTGGAACACGACGACTGAGGTTACGGTTGCTCCCGTAGGTCTGGTTTCCCCAGCGGATGCCATTTGTTCACTTTGTTTTTGTTGGTCCACTCCTAGGTCCTGCATCTCTAGGACTTCGAAGGAAATCTCTTGTTCTATCTCCTTTTCTTCTTCCATCTGTTCTTCCTATTCCTACGCAAGTTCTTGTTCCGGAGCTTCTTCCTATTCTAGGACTTCAACCTTTGTCTTCTCAATGTCCCCCTATAAATTCCCAACCTCATCGGTTCTAAAGACATCATCAAATTCATCTTGTGGGGGAGGGTTGGCCGGGACATCAGCAGACTTGGGTTCCCTCTCCAGCTTTGGGGAATCGGAGGAAAGGATCTCAACTTGTGGGATCTGGGGCATCCCCAGCTTCAGCTTTTCCTTGGGCTTTTGGTTGAGCCTCTTCTTTATCCTAGTGACTAAGGGCGGCCCCGCATCTCTTAGTACTAGATCTACCCCCATTTCCTTAACCATTAAGGCTACTAGAGAAGGGGAGGAGGGAGGATGAATTGGTCCGGTCATGAGCACCAGAGTAGCCAGCCGTATCAATTTATCTTTCATCTGATGGGAGGCTGCCAGTGATTTTTGCAGTTGCTCCTTAATGGGGACCTCTTGCATAGTTAGAGTCTCCATTATTCCTTTTCCCTTATCTCCTCCTTGTGAAGAAGTCCCGGCCCCCGAGGTTATCTTTGGTATCGGCTGGTCAGCCCGGCAGACACTCTCGGGGCACACCTTTTTAAAGTAGGCGTGGCTGTGTTCGACCACATTGCAGGTGAACTCTTCAATGGTGGGCCCCTCCTGGGCATCCCAGTCCACTAGTGGGAGGGCCAACTTATCAATCCCCTTTGCTTTGTACTGGGGATCTATTATGGAGCCGGCATCTGAGAAGTCATCCAAAAATCTCTGGAGTTTCAATCTTTCCATCATCCCTGTGGTCATCCTGATGTAGTGCCAGCTTCAGACCTCCACATCATCCTGGAAATCTTCCAAGAAGTCTTCCATGTGGTATTGATGGGGCTCTGATGCCCGAGGAAGTGCCAACGCGATTTTTCCATGCGGATCAAAATGCTTCCGTGCCAAGTAGAATTCTGCCAAGTTATAGCTTTTAAGCTCATTGTCTGCTTCTTTGGCGACAGCCAGAATGTATGAATAATTCGCACAAGTGATTGGGAATGGAATATTTGTCACCTTCTTTAGGTGAAAAAATGCGTGCAACTCTAGGATTTGCCTGCAATATTCCAAAAGAATTATCTTGTTCCCATAATGTTTGGGTAACAGGTAGGGTTTCCCAAAGAAGCCAGTTACCCTTATGTATGTATGCTGTTGAAACTGTATATAATAATGGCCATAGATCCAAAACAAATCTATCACCTCTATAGACAGGCGATATCCTTCATCCCAGGTGGGTGTGAGTAGGTTGTAGTAAATGAAAGCATCGTTTACTCAGCAAAAACTGGGGAAACTGGCCTCCCATTGAATCTATGGAAAATGATCCCAAAGGGCTTTCTGATCGGGAGCTATTCTAAGTATGCCTTCTGTGAGTAACCCATTGGTGTGGGGTCGTTGTTGTGCCAGGGCCCAGAGAACATAGGAAGTCATATAAAACTTCTTCTTTTGGGCCATCTGAAGGAATTGGGAATCCACGTGATTAGAAATTATGGCGGCCGAGTCAAAATACTCCCCGCCCGTGCTGATACCAAGCAAGAAGTAATACATCCACCTAGAGAATTCTCGAGCATGTTGTTGCCTGAAGACCCAACATAATGCTATAATCCCCATCTGGATGCTTTCCTTGAATTCAGACCTAGGGATTTCTAGCTTCATCCTATTGGGATCCCTCTTCGGGGTCTTGAGCCAATGATTATTCATATATATACGGGCTACTTCCTCCAACTGCTTAAACTATGCCAAGGCATCTGATCTAGTAACTACAGCTGACCTATGAAATTGAGGAATCCCCAACCCCATCTAAAAAGTTGCACTATCGAGAGACACCATAGGGGTCGGATACCCAGTTTGCATCGTGGCCGCGAGCATAATGGCCTAGACAGATTTATTGTAGTGCACTGCAAGTGTAAGAATAAGCTCCAATGACTGCACCGAGCACAAGAAACATGCTGCCTTAAGAATCCTAGAATTCCCAATTTTAATGGCCAATGGATCCTTGGCCTATCGCTGAATGTACATCATCTTCACTAAGGCCTGCATCTCGAGCCATGTCCCGACGCTGGTGTCAGTAATGAATTGAACTTTGGACTCAATCTTCGAGCCCATGATAATGCCATCTTTTACATATTTCATGCTCAGGGGTAGTTTCTCTAGAGCCTTCTCTATCTTGGACCTAACAGCTGCTCTGGTAACCACTGTAGAAGGAAGTTCCAGACTCCCAGGTGGTGAAGATGCGAAAGCTTCAAACATGATGAAAGTATGTTGTTCCGGAAACCTACAAGGAAAGGCAACCGTCAGAATAGATAAATAAATATTATTCCAGGGTTCAGAGATCTTACCACCATGGTGCTTTCTTTCCCTGAAAAGTTAGCTTAGCTCAAAATCCTGAAAAGTATATATATATTTTGTAAACTTGGAAATTTAACCAATATCTGGGCCAGGGGGTCTCATCACCCTTAGTAAAGGCAAGACGTGGGTTGGGTGATGGCAAGAGACCCGGAGTCTGCAAAAACTAACTGTTGGAAGGTGTGTGCAAAAAGTGAGCCATCAGACCTACGTGGACGTCACGTGGCTGGGAAATAAATGGAAGTTATAGCGACGGCGGCGGAGCCAACTACTTTAATGCGCAAAAAGTGAAGGCTACTTGGACAAATTTAAATACGTACATGGGACATAAATGAAGGACAGGATGGTTTATGGAGGAGAGAGAAAACCACCTGGTTGAAACTGGCTAAGAGCCAAGTTTCAACCAGGTGGTATTCTGCCTAGAGTGAGCTCGCAAATTAGGAATAGGGAACAAAAACATCTACAACTTGCACACTATCCTACATCTGCATAGAGGGTGGACAATCCTCTGGCAGAGTTGACCCACCAACGGGCGGAAAACCAGAAAGAAATGCAACACATAACAGAAAAGCAAGACAACAGAAAAACCAGATGAAAAAAAACAAAAAGCAGGAAAGCAGAGAGGAAAGAAGGCACCAACCTAAAAATGAAGAAGGGCAAGGAAAGGAACTCATGCTGTGAATGCTCTGCAATAGCCTCTACCATCAAACGATCACCACTTACCACCGCAAACCACCCATAATTATTCAGAATAGCTCAGAATGGTTCGCACTGGATTCTCGCTAAATCTCTGTAAAATCGCTCTCAAATCGCTCAAATTGCTTAAGTGTTTTAATCGCGGTAATTGTGAAAATGACAGGTAATTTCTATTTACACCCACTATAAAAAGCAAGTTAACTTTCCCTCCACAAACTCTGGATAGACAGACCTCTGGACTCCGGGCCCAGGAATTCCATGCAACCATACCTTCTTACGAAAAGAAGATATTGTGGCGAAGAATCCCGGAGTCTGGAATCCGACCCCTAACAAAGGATGACCAACTCCTGGACCGGGTCCCAAAGAAACGATAGACAAAAACAAAAACAAAAACAACACCGTGGGGAAGAAAACCTCGGAGAAGGAAAACAAAGAAAATATAGGAAAAAGACAAGGTAAGGGCCAAAAGCAGAAAGCAAAAAGGGGGACCCAACATTTTGCACACAAAATTTAGGGATGGGGATGCAGGGCATAACACGCAAGTGCATGCTGTTGTTCAGTAGTAGTCTTAGGTAGTGAATTAGAATCTTCCTCATCCAGATATACAAATGATTTGTATCTTTCAGGCTCTTGTGTACTTTCAGCTTCATTTCTTTCTGCAAACTCATCAATTCTTACATTTGCACTTTCAACAATTTTGTTAGTATTAGAATTCAAACAATTGTATGCTTTGCTTTTCATTGATTAACCAAGGAATATGCCTTCTTCACCTTTAGAATTTAGTTTTTCATTTCTGTTGTCTTTCAGTATAAAACATTTGCTTCCAAATACTTTAAAATACTTTACACTAGGTGCATAACCATACCAAAATTCATAAGGTGTAGCATCTGTACCTTTCTTGACTTGAACTCTATTCAGTGTATAGACTGCAGTACTTACAATGTCTTTCCAATATTTATGTGCAACATTTTTCTCCATCATTAGTGTTCTAGCACAGTCCATGATAAATTTGTTCCTTCGTTCAGTAATACTATTTTGTGGAGGAGTCCTAGGTGCGGACATCTGTCTCTTTATGCCTTGGTCATTGCAGAACCTGTTAAACTCATTAGAAATAAACTCTCCACCTTTGTCAGATCTTAAGCATTTCAAACTTTTGCCTACTTCCTTTTCAACTTTAGCTAAGTACCATCTAAATAACTGGAATGCATCAGATTTTTCCTTGAGAAACATTACAATCATCATCCTTGAATAATCATCAACAAATAGAATAAAGTATCTAGTGCCACAATAGCTTCTTTCTCCAATGGGACCATAGAGATCAGTATGGACCAATTCCAGAATTTCCTCTGATATATGTGTTTTACTTTTGAAACTAGACTTAGTCATCTTTCCTAGTTGACATTGTTTACACATAGCATTCTCAGGTTTCTTTAACTTAGGTAGCCCTCTAACCTTTTTCAATTTACTTATGCTTACCAAGTTATCAAAGTTCACATGAAACAACCTCTTATGCCATAACCAAACATCATTGTACTATGCAAACAAACATGTTTCTTCAGATAAATCCAAATAAAATAAGTTACCTTTAGTCTGATCACCACTTCTAACTAATTCTCTAGTAGAATCATAGATCTTTGCTTTTCTGTGATGGAATTCAACTTTGTAACCAGAAGTGTTCAACTGTGCAACACTCAGCAAATTGTATTTAAGATCATCAACCCAATACACATCATCACATCTGATTTTGTCAGTCAGGTTAATCAATCCTTTACCTTTGATAAGACATGGTGAATCATTACCAAATTTTACATA
>MU226813.1:1544399-1559726 GCA_018584345.1 Thuja plicata
GAATATGTGAGGACAAATATTTATTGTAATTTGTAATTTAGTTTATTCCTCCTTAAGAGGAATCTCACACTTGGCCCTCACACATTTATGAAATGTGGCATACATAGATATGGGAGTTACCATGCAAATCCTTTCTCACATCTCTATTAAAGAGATGCCTCTTCTTCTCTCCTTAGACTAATGAGGTTTCTTCCTCTTCTCAATTATTGTATGAGCAAGTTGCTCTCTCTCTCTCCTCTTCTTAGGCTTTTCATGCCTCATTCATAATGTCACAAGGGGTTTTCTTTTCTTTCCCCTTTCAAATATCTTGCCTTCATTTGTTGAATCTTGGAGCTTTCTCTCTCCTTGTTTATGGTAATATTTCTTTTATGCATTCACTTGCTTAGATTCTTTCCTGGTTTTGTTCATTTTTTGCGTACTTCTTTTCCATTTCTAACAATTGAGCAGAGATATTTTAATAAAATACAGTGGAGTTTCTTGTTTCATATCTATGATGTCTTCATGTGTTTGTATTTGAGTTCTTGTGTATTAAATTTGTAAGGCATTTTAAATACACTGGTTACAAGGTGACTATGGGATTGTTTTTTAAGTTTCTTTCAAGGGAAGAGTAATTCTTAAGGGTAGTTTCAGAGGGCTAAATATTTGCATAGGAATTTGAAACATAGATATGGGAATGAGAAGATTACTTGTAAGGCCTTTCATTGAAGTTCTAAGTGTTTTTGCATTAAGAGGTTTCTATGAATGTATATTTCATTTCACTCTTTTCCCTCGATTAGGCACTAGTCTGGATTTGAATAACAACTATCATCATCAAACCTTAAAATCTAAAAAATTATTTTATATTTTTGTTTATTAACATTGATGTTTATCATTTGTATTGAAGAATATAAGTAATTTTTTTGATTCCTTGAAGAGTAAATCATTAGTTCAACCTTCCTGATTTTTGAATTCAAATAGAAGAAGGATGAGAATCCTTATTTCACTGGTATTTTCTCTTGTCAAGTTCATGGTCTGGCTTGTAAAGCTCTGCATAAGATTGATTATTATCATTTGTATAATATGTTACCAATTATTGCAGTAAGAGGTAGGAGAAAATAAGTGTAAATCCCTGATTCACTGTCAAATTTACTAAGAAGCAGTAAATTGTGAAAGGTACACCCGCTTGAGTCTGTGGAGCTCAAAGAAGAAGGAGGATCAAATCCTCATCAATTAGAATTTTCCTTGTTTGAATCAAGTCTTGGGAATCATATATTCAAGCATTGATGCTTAATAAAGGTTCTGCACTTGAAAAATCTCTAACAAATGCAAACGACTAAGGCCTTGATATAGACTATGTTTGTCCAAGTCTTATTTTTTCACTAGCCTAGGTGCTTAAGTTAGTTTAGTTGTTTGATGAACTTGTGTGTCATGTTTAAAAGGTTATATGGATGTATCATCTCTCCTTGTGCTTTGTGTAACCTTGGATGCCACAAAAATTGCACATTCTTAATTTGTTTTGATTAATTTTTTTGTGTTACCCAAGGCTCACTAGTTTGTGTATGCTCTTCTCTTGCACTTCATGCGAACTTGGATGACGAAAAATAATCTTTCCCTATTAGGAGGTATGCTAGGGGATTTCACCACCTCAAGGCCAACCTGAACCATGTTTTCTAGTAGGGTATATAAAGGGGTAGAGTGAACTGTAAAAGTTAATGATGATTTCAACCCACAAGCTAAGAATCATCTATAAGTACACCACTTGTCACAAAGAAAGATCAAGCAAGAATAATTCTCTCAACACTACTTGATAATTCTATATTGATTGCATCAACTGATATTAGGATTATAATAAAATTTAATTATAAAGTATAAAGAATTTTCCTTATAGAAAGTAATAGCCCTAATAATAGAAAAATGCTAAAAAATAAATAAAGCTCAATTAGAGCTCAACTAGACTAAACTAGGATAAATTAGGCTTAACTAAAGTGTAGCTAACATCATTCAAAGCCAAGCCATAGGTCTCTCAATTCATTAAGACTAGCTAGTGATGAGAGTAGGGAAGGCTCCCTAATTTCAATATTTTATAGATGGGCACATTGTTCATAGATACCACTAAGAACCTTGTTTTAGAAACCTTTAAAACCATCTTCCATTATTCCAAGTGATGGGCTATTGTTGGGAGTTAAAATGTTCACATTTTATCTCTATTTGATGAGATAGAGTGTACTTTGGGTAAGAAGTATTCTCTTGGGTAAGAGGTGTATGGTGGTGCATGACCCCACATTCTATAGTTATCCTTCTCATGGTAATATGGCACTAAGGGGACTAATGTAATATTTCACTTAGAGAGGGAATAAATGTAAGCCTTGTGAGTCCATAAGGAATAACACCCAATTAAATAATTTAGGATTGTGCTTATGTTCTTGGTGTGTTTTTTATGTGTGATGCCAGTATAAGCTATTATTTCTTATTACCTTACAATCAAAGTTAGCCATTGTGTCTTCTTTTTTTTATATCTCTTGCAAAATCCATCTAAAACCACTTTAAAAAACCTAAAACTGGTAAGACTCGCCCATGTGGTTACTTAAGTTGCTTGTGTTATGCATGGTCTTTCATCCTAAGATACCTTTGTTTCATCCTAATATTCCTTTGTTGAAGACTAAGTCACCTCTACTTCATATAAATGTGCTTCTATCCTCTAAGCTTCACTTCGCCTCCAAATAGATCCTATTCATGATTTTTAATTTGTAGACATGAATAAGAATTAGAGGCACCCTCTAGAACCATTTAAACATTCCATTATTCTTGAACCATTTGACCAAAATATTCACTCAAAATCCCAGTTATAGTATTTCAATTTTCGCCTGTTAACTTGGCCATAACTTGCCTACCTTTCTTATACCTTTGTTGAGGCTGGAATGATCTATTTTTCATCATCCCTTTCCATTATATCAGTTATCTCATCATCCAGAGACAAGCCCATATCCATATACATATACATTAGAAACTTTAAGCTTGATAGGGGTCATTGTAGGTGTCACAATCCCTTTTCATTTATTTCATTAATCAATTTGGGGTTGTTAGAAGCAATTTGTTGTAAGAAAAATTTGAGGAGTTTCTCACCATAGTTTTCAAGATGTTTCCATCTTGAATTCTATCTAATGGATGTTCTTTTAAACTCTATTCTATTTCCTATTTACTTATTCTCTTTTTCATAAATAGTGAACTCTTAGCTTAACTTTCCCTTAAGGAGCCAATTTGTTACCTTCTATGTGATGCAAGGTGGTGATAAATGAGAGAAATGCACTTGTATAACAAAGAGTCTGATCCAAACACTCTTACTAGAAATAAACCTATGTTAATCACTCTTGCAGGAACTTACAAAAGTTGATTCCATTGCTAATGGAAGTATTTTCCTTAGGAAAACACAAAAAATTGCCAACATAAATGGGTACTCATTTTGTAATAATGGGTACTTGTTATCATTAAAAAATAGGTACTCATATTTTAAATAATAGGTTCCTCTTTGTAATAAAATGAGTACTTATATACAAAGTGATTTTAACTATCCCATAATGTAGCACGAGTCTTAGGCTCTACTAGTTTAGCTAGAGCCAAGGACTCAGGGGTATCCATTTTGTCAAATTCATTGCAGCAATGTCTGAGGCTTACATTGAGAAATAATTTTTCCTCGGCGGTCTCATTAAGAATGACACAGTCATGGTCAAAGTGTCCCCAATGGAGATGGTCCAACCATGCAGCAAGAGTCAACACAGTTGAAACAACCAACTCAAAAACAAGAATAGACCATCAACATGCTATAACAGATCTTTGCATTGTCATAGAATCAGTTATTTACATCACATTGGCCTGCAACATGCAGATTACAAAATTTTGACATACATGTCTGATTCAAATAGAAATCTAGATCTAAACCCTAATGCTAACTTACCAAGGTAATTATCCTCATTAACTAATTAACAAAGATCAGATGCCTCAATATATAGAACCTTCATGAGAACATGTCGGCCCAAAATTATTGCACTTACCATAAATAAGAAAATGTAATTCAATAATGTAGGTCATGACCCAAAACATAAGATATCAATGCAAAGATGTAGAAATGATGGGAGATCCAAGATATATGTTGGCCAAAGATCAAGGAACATCATGATATGAGCCACCAATCTTCATCAATCAAAAGATACTTCACGAGATCAAAAACTCCAACTGACCGTTAGAACATGAAGAAACACAAAACTAACCATGAATCTTTTATATCTCCAACGAAGAATCCAAATGAGGTTCAAACCCATACATAAATAAAACATATTCAAAAACAATCCTGAGGTTCAGAGAAACAAATGATCCAAAACAAAGGAATGCTACAGAAAAACACATAAAATAGGAACACAACAAAAAGGAAATATTTTTGGTTGATGCAATATTGCCAACAACCCAAGGATGCTCTTGCAGTAGACACCCCTAATGAGAAGAAGATGTTCCATAAGAGGAACTTATGAACATATTACATGATTCAAAACATAAATCTCATGGTCATTCTTAATCCAAATATCCTCTTTGTCTGCAACTTTCTTTCTTTCCACTTATTCTCCATCTTCTGCCAGATTCATCCTCTTATTTTTCTTTGTACTTCTCTTATCAGTACTTATTAGTAAATAAAATTTACCACCACCTCCTTTCTCCTGCACAACTGATTTACCTCTGCTGCAAGATCCCATCAAGGTCTTATGTTGCTCAACTTTACCTCTGTCATTATTCAAGTCATTCTTCAGTATAATCTTTGGATTCTGATTCTCAGAACAATAATTCTTCACCATGCTCAAATTCTTTCCACTTATCCCCTCTGTCTCCTTCAAGGGAACCAAGGTAAACTTATGCCCATCCTTCTCTATTGTGACCAAATTTATTCTGCAATCATGAATAGCTCCACTATCATATTGCCAAGGTTTTCCCAATAGAACATGACAAACACTCATAGATACCACATCACACAATACCTCATCTTTGTAAGGTGCAATGTTAAAATTCAGCAAAAAAATTTCTTTCACCTCCACCATGTGATCTTCCTGAAACCAACTTATCCCATATAGACAAGGATTTTTAAATCTCTTTAATCCAAGATTTTGCACCGTATCTTTTGATACCAAATTATTAGTACTATCACATTACATAATAACCTTACAACATTTACCTCTCGATTTGGAACTAGCCCTGAACCAATTCTCCTCTTTAAATGTTCAACTTCTTTCTTAATCAGCATGATTCTCCTAAGCATAAGAGATTCTCCCATCTAAAGTTCTCCCGTACTCTCCACAAGTGCATCACCAACCTACTCCTCATGTGCCACAAGACTCTATTTACCCAAACTCTTGCTAGATCTTTCAGAACATTGAAAAGCGTTATGTCCTATATCAACACATTTCAAACAAGTACCTTTAAATTTATTTCTACCACTCCCTCTCCTAGGTGTCTTCTGATCAGGTTCTCTTCAATGGTTTTCTTATCCTTGTCATTGTTTCTTGCTTGCTTCTCCTTTCCTCTAGGATTACCCTTCCTCCTCTTCAACTTATCTTATTCCTTTAATGCATACTGGTAAGTATCCTCAACTATATAAATTATCAACATACTTAGCTCATCCTTTATGGTAAATATCAAGCCATTAATATACCTAGCCACCTTCTCTTTAGATACCTCTCGATGTCCTGATTTGATTGTCATCTTGTAAAACTCTTCAGTATATTCCTTCATACTCATGTCCTTATGTTTCAAGTTCTACAATTTCTTGAACAATTCCAGGTCATAATCCTCATGAATGAGTTTAGCTTTCAATCTAGCAACAATGCCATGCCCAAAATTTAAGGGCAAAGCACACCAACAAAAAAAAATTTGAAACAAAAAGTTTACTACAGTTGCAAGTTGTTGTGGTGATATACACCAATATTTACTTGGTTATCAATCCAATGATAAAACGAGATGATCCTCAAGGGGAATCATGACAATCGTTGGCTTGTCAACGTCCCTTGATAGATTAAATTTGATTGGGTTTAATAGATGATCAACTAGGTTTTAAATCTAAACTTAGCATAACTCTGTGAGGGTGAGTTAAATAATTAATTAATAATAAAGGTTAAGAGTAATCAAGAATATTTAATCAATAAGATTTACCCATTTAAATAATTAGATTTAATAAATCTCAAATCACATTAACCCCTAAGGAATCCACTAGGTTGAATGGTTAATTATTGTTCACGAGGGTACATTAGGCTTTACTTTAATCTATAATTAATGGTGTGCAGTAAAAAATCAATTAATTAAATCTTAACTCACCCGAGGTCTAACCCTTCTTTGTTACTAATGTTATTAATAGTTGAATAATATATCCCATACTATAAGTTGAAATCTCCTCCATTAATTTAATCAATAAAATACTCATCATTTTACCCTTTAATTAGATTAAAATTAAATTCGTTAACTTAGGTCATGAGAGGGATATTAGGTTCCAATCTTGAATAACTATAATATTCTCCCCCTAGATTAATTTTAATTCAACTTACAAGTGCAATTCTTTAATCATTTTCATTTATTTAACCAAAAAACATTAATGGCTTCATAAAATAACTAATAGAAAATTCATGGTCACTGTGAAATATTGTATTTCTTAATTACCAAAATATTAATAATATTTAACTTATAATTAGAAATATTGCATTTAATTCAATTCATTACCACATTTTAATTTTCAAATTAATAAAGTCCCCAAAGCTAAAATCACTTAATTATTTTCTAAATTGCAATCACAACATAGGTCCATTGAAAATATACTCATTAATTATTAAAACGCCAAATTTAAATAGAAATATAAACATCAAGGCTAAATGTTTACCTTATTAAATTTCTCACCCAAAGTCTGAAAAATTGTGTCCTCTTAAAATTTTAATTAACAACCAATTAAAAATTAACCTTCCTACTTAATAAAGTTTAAATTAATAATCCATATCCTCAATAAAAGGAATTTAATAATAACTATAGAAAAAGTCAACCCACTAACAAAATTACATTAAATTGAATTTTTTAAAAAATAAAGAAATCACTCTCATTAAAATATTATTAAATTACCAACTAACCCTTAAGGATAGCCCTAACCCTAATTTGAAATTAGGGTTGGGGATAAAATAATAAGTCTAAAATTTAAAACCCTAAAATCATCTCTCTCTCTCTCTCTGAAACCCTAGTTACTTTAAATGTGTGTTTCTGTGTGTATTGCAGGTTCCATGCTTGCTAAACTACATAGAGGAAAGATATTAGTGATGTATATATATACACACACACATGGTGTATATATATATTTATGTATATATATTTAAATTAATTTTCATCGACTAAAAAAAATGTTAAAAGAATCCGCAGAGGGGCGGCGACGGCATCCTCGGTCGCGGGTTTGTTTTCAAGCCCCTACATTTTGTTTTACGCAGAGGGGTTGCGGGTTACAATTGGGGGGTTGCAGGGCGGGAGAACAAAGGACGATGGGGACGAAGGCCGTAGCCTGCGTGGTCACCGCCACAAGCCAGCGGCCGAGGCCACTGCCTATGCAGACACCTTCGCATGGGGCACCACCGTGGGGAGGCTAGCTCCCTCCCCCGCTTCTCCCTTCAAAAGGGAGGGTCGCGAGATAGAAGTTGGCTGCCCCCACGAGCCAGTCCTAATTTTAAAAAAAAAAACAATTTTTTATTTTATATATATATATATATATATATCATGCATTTTAATATAGGTTAAATATATGATGCAGACATATATTTATGTGCATAAGTTCATTTATACATATATGTATAATAGTATTTATATTAATATGAAACAAGCAGATGTTAATACGGAAACCTATGTATATCCGGATGTATATAATATGTTTTGTTATACACTTATTCCCATTAAGTTGGTCTAAGTTCTTTTGTATTTTACATGCATGTAGCTGCAATGCAAGGAAAGAAAATTTATATATGCTTTTAGTGAACATGCTTATGCATTTAGACTTTTAACTTAAGAATCTAGTGCACACATAAAAACATATAAACTTTCTTTTGGCTCCTATAAAAAAAAGAAACTACATATTTGCACTTTGGCTTAAGACAAAATTCTACAACAATACTAGATGCTATGATTTTCATAAAGCTATATTATAGAAGTTTACATAATTACTTCACAACACTAAACTTTCATTCTTCTAGTAATTGCAAAAGACATCATAATGTTACATATTTAACTAGAAACTTTTCCTAAATGAAATAAATATACATGTATTCCTTTTTTATACAAAGGTTTGAGACATGGGCATATCCACATGGTTTCTACATTTACACCATATACTCCAAACACAACCCTCTTTTTTTTAATTTGTCTTTCTTTACGAGTCCAACCTGAAACTTGCAAGAATAAAAATAGGTTGACCATGGAGGCTCACCTGCCAACCTAGGCCTTTACAAGACCATCCCTGAGCTTGGGGAATCAAGAATGGATGGGAACAATCACTTCAAACACATAAAACAACAACAACTTAACATTTACATAAAACTCCCAAGTCCTATGGTTTGAAAAATGGATCACCTTGGACCCATGAAGAGGGCTGAAGGTAGAAAATGAACCCAAATAGGAAAATGTCAAAATCACAAAATAACAATGCCTTCAACAAGGCTCAATAGATCAATAAGCAATGCCTCACAAGGGCAATATCACAACAATATTCTCCCATTTCACATACAAATTTCTCCCCTTATCACACTCAAATGTGTAGAACAATAAATGACAACACAGAGCCCATACTCCATGTCATATCCCTCTCCTCCATGAGGAAAGACTCTACACTATTTGGGCATTCCCAAAATCCCTTCACCCTCAAGGCTCTCTTCCCTCCCAAGGATGAGTATAACCTTGCACACCCATAACATAACAAAGAAAACAACAACAAGAACACACAAGGAAAATCCAAGGACAAAGCTTGAAGCTTCACAAAAAACAACATGCCACAACACTACATTTTATCACACGTAACATAAAAGAAAAACATGGTTCTTCCATGATAGGAGCACCAACCTTTCTCCAAGCAATGACAAAATGAAACTTGGGGATGATCTTTTCCCTTAGCTTTTTCTCCCTTGGCAAAATCTTCCAAATCCTCCTATCGCCACTAGAAGTCTCCAAGTTTGGAGAGTGGGAAATCAACTGATGACATTAATTTTTCATTAGTATACAAAAACCACTTTTGGTAAGCTTACACCAAAAGACAGTAAAGAGCAAACCGAAGATCAGATTAGAAGATCACCAAAAATGACTAAGTACAGAGAGCACCGATGACACAAGGTAGAGTGTAAACCGAAAATCACAATACAGAAAGATAAAGTGGAACCCGAAAGAGGAACCCAAAATTCAAGTTACAGTGCAGACTGAAAAAATAGATACAGTGCAACCGACTGTAAAAATCGAAGGACAGTCAAGCATGACCGACAGATAGAACCGAAAGTCAATTGCAGCCCGCAAAAAGTGGATATGACTTCCACGTTAGATAAAGAAAGTGTATTCTATTTATAGGATATTTAATTGTTTTAAATCCATTTATTTAGGGACAAGAAACATTAATGTAAGTGTTTTAATCAGTCTAATTGATTTAAAACACATAGACTAGGAGATCTAAGTGTAAGTTATAAACTTGATATTCGAGTTAACATTATTTTTATCACAACTTGATGAAGTCAATCCATCTATAAATAGATGATGTAATCATTCATTAGAATGTGTGTGTAAAAGATAGGAGAACTGAACAAACACATCTATGGATTGAATTGAGAGTTTCAAGAACCATAACAGAAAAAGATGAATTTGGTTAGCAGAACCAAGAACAGAGGAAACCGATAATCAGAGGTATTATTTAATCACAGTTAAGGTGATAATATTTTTATATGAACTACATAGGATCTGTATCAGAAATAGGAGATTGCATTTACCAGGTCAATTTGTAATTTTCTATCATTCTAACAAGTGGAGCAAAGTGTAAAAATTCCTTTCAAGAAAGGTGGATTTAACAGTCCAATATCAAATCTCTTAACCGAGTGCACACTTAACAGTGTTGCTAAAAGCTCTTAATAGAGTAGAATTTAACAAGTCTCCACCAATACTCCTAACAAGGTATATCATCAGAAGTGGTCAAAATTGTAAGCCTTAACCGGCCCTTTCCAATATGCAGATAGTGAATTTTTGTGGGTGTCATCCCCACCGCAGTTTTTACTTTCTAACAGGAGTTTTCTACGATATCATATCTTGTGTTATGTGTCAATTATGTTCATGAATGATTCACATGTTTATTAATGTTATGAATTGATATAACTCACACAAAGATAGTGTAGATCAGATTGAATGGATATGCAATTGATTACAAAGGTTAATTGATTAAAGGGTATGAAAAAGTTTAGAGGTACTGATTCACCCCTCCCCACTCAGTACTACTTCCCATTAATCCCAACATCAACCTCCAAACTCCTCCAAAATTCCACTAAAAGGGAATTCTTACCTAACTCTCTACCTAACCCTCAAGATGATTTCCATGTGTTCCCTCTCATCAAATGACATGAAATTTCAAAAATGGGAAGAGAGGATGGCTTGGCACATTTTTCAAACTCGTCACTCTTAAAGAAGGCACCTTTTGAAGGATCAAAAATAAGGTTTGGACACTTCATTGGTCAAAATTTGACCCCCAACCCATAGTGCACCTATTAGGCTATCTTAATTTAACTCTAACTAACCCCTAGGGCTCCATTTAACCCCTCAAAAGTCCACTAAGAGTTGACCTACGAAATTACAAGATGAGATTCCTTCTCTTAGCTCAACAAACAAGATACCTAACCTAGGGGCACTACAAGGTGACTCTAAGGTAAGCATCTAACCAACTCCAACTCACTTGGTTATGCCAACTCACATGTACAAGTGTCAATTGACACAACAATAAAAAGCACATCACATTACTACACACATGGCATGCCAAGTGGATAAATCACATTTATAAAATAATAATACATTCAAAATTTACGTTTACTAAATAAACAACTAACAATGAGGTTATATATCCCTTTGGATTTAACCTTAGCTTTACACTGTTTTCATATTAATGCATCCTTGATTCCCCGTATTTTAAATTTTATGATCAATTTCCTGCACACTAGATCGAAATATTAGTAGCTCAAGAAAGAAACCATATATATATAAGTTCAACATTGATGATAACATAAAACACATCTATTAACGACTTTGTATTTTCACAAGTAACATTAGAAATTCAATTTCCTCATGTGGTACATGCACTCATCAATTTTATTAAATCTCATCTTCATGTAATTCTGAAATTCAACTATCACAAGCATCCTAAAGTATTTGCATAATCAAGACATTTCAATTGACATCATATTCACTTTGAATCACATTTCAGGAATCCGTACCAAATAAAAACATAATATGCATAATTCAATTTTCCCTCTATATCATATCATCAAGACCAATCAATCAAAATATATAAAGTATATCCTAACATCATCATCATCATCATCATCATCATCATAATGTAAAAATCATCACATAGTGTCTAATGATGAGAAATCACTGTCCAAATAAGCCTAATGTATCAAAATAGAGTATCATCATGTAATACTTACTAATTCCATTTCGGGACATCATCTAATCATCATTTAGAAATTTCATGAAATCCTTTATTAAATGTTATCATAATAATCTTCTAATTTAGTCATTCATTAAATGTAATTAAAATACATCATAAAATCTTCATCACAGGAATCATTAGTATAAGTATCCTAATCAAAATATTGAATCATTCATAGAATCAGATCCATCAATCTACAGACAGGTAGTATATGTCAAACAAGTCTAATTCTTCTAACCTTAATGCCTGTAAAGATAATACATTTAATTTAATCAATCCAATTCTTACTTGCATTATCCTATTAGCTTATTCAAGAAAATCACTACATACAAAATCACAACTCAACTCAATTGATCGATTTACACTCACATCCAAAACCCTTTAAGTTCCTAACATTAAGCATAACAAACTTATTACGAATCTCAATATTCCTTGCACCAAAAAAATTCACACAAAACATACTCTCACTTGAATTTACGTAATATTCAGTTGGATTAATTAACCTTAGTGCAAACATGGTGCCTCCGAGACTCATCGGGATGAGTACGGAAACAATGTGAAATAGAGTGCACCATGAAACCTTGTGGTCACATCTCCATCCAATACAATATTTAATCCATAAGACACCAACGTAAGGAATTCACCTACTAGGTCTATCCTGGAGGTACAACCTCACAAGGGTCTAACAGAATCATAAAATGCAATCACGAAAACTAATTCAAACCCATCAAGGTGTCAAGAAGGAAGGGAAATAGGGGAGGCCCTACAAACAATTACCCTCCATCTAGTGATTTCATTTCACTATGTTCCTCTCTATCTTTCTGCAATCTTTCCACCCTAAGGCAGGGTGACCCTTTAACTTAGTATGTGCTAACCTAACCCTCTGTGGATCTCTGATATCTTCAAGCTCAAAGTAATCTGCTAGTTCACCAATCCAACCTCTCAAATATTTGGGATACAATAAACCAGAAAAAGTGGAAACTTCCATCCTATGAATTTTACTTACTTGTGCCATAGCTCTCAATAATATTTCTTCATCTGCAGGGATCTCAGTTTCTACAATCTCAAGATCTTCAACAACTTCCTCATATTCTTCCTCAATTTTGAGATTTATTCGCAATCCAACCAATACATTTCAGATCTCATTTCTCATCTCATTTTGAAAATTCTCCATAATTGTTTCTAGCCTTCTAGGTGGCATCTTCCCAATCCTCAGGTGTAACTGCCTCAACTTCGGCGATATGATTACAAGGTGTCAACTGCCTCTCTCTCGACGATCTATCAACACACTTGCAGCCTGCCTCCAACTCGATGATCTGGTATGCCCATTACACTCCACACTAAGTTCTCAACCAACAACCTCCTCTACACTACAACATTTAGGGTCAAATTTTGACGCCAATTTGCGACGACGCTACTATTTGTGTGTGATTTTTGTGTTTTTTTTTCAAGTGCCCCCAATGTTATCGTAATGGTGATGATACTGTCATAATTGTGACACCCTCTTGATTATAAAAAAAAAGGTTCATTTGTGATCGAGCTGTGCATGCGAGCGGAAGATGGCCCTAATTACTATTGTATGTCGAAGATGTGAAGAATAGGTGAATCTCGATAGATTTTTTTTAGCTGAAGATCCCATAGGTTTCTTTGCATTCAATATGGCCGATAAGCTCTCCATTTTGTTGAGCAGGCCGCATCCCTCATTACGTATGTCTTTGTACCTTTTATTAAATGAAATATCACTGTTGTAGATCATTTGTGATTTCATTACTTGAAAAACCATAAAACTCTATATTTTCCTCTTGTATTGGTGATTTCATTAGACATCTGGACTTTTTCTTATTAGGTTTTGATACATGTGTCTCTGCTAAATCTACTTTTATATGCTCATGAATAAGGGTTCATATATTTGTGCTCTAGTTGAAAGAAAAACATAATGAAAACCCTACAAGCTCTATTTTTCTTGCAAGCTGCAGGTCTCTCAGTTGAGGGTTTCAATTGTGAAAACTGTGACTTTACTCTTTGAAACCCGTTTTGATTTTATGCACATTAATACGTTAATTTATTCTTATTGAAATTCAATACCACATTAGGATAAAGATACCAAAATAATTATCGAAAGAAAAATTGTAGTAATACTCTTATATTTTTGCAAGAAACATACAAACTGTGCCATTTAAAAAAATTGATCGCAGTATATATATGGAAATGGCTAGTTACAAGAGGAATTAGTTACATTCACAGGAATCTACCATACCTAGTTTTTTTTTCAATTACCAAGTGAATAAAAAATTTAGCTTGTTCATAGAAGAAACCAGCTTGGAAAGAAAACACATACTAACAATGGTACCTACTATTAAGTATTCATTTTGCTATTTATATCAACTATGCCCTTTGATGATGGCCACAAATAATAGCAGTGATCTTGAATGTCGTGTTGTATTGAAACCCAATCACCCACCATAAAAAATGGTTTGACAAAGGAGAAGCAAACGGATAATCGCTCCTCAAAACATCATCCCACATACTCCCACTGCCCACATTCGTCATATAACTCTGCAGCTCCTCAGAATTCAGTGGTCTCTCGTTTAAGAAATTGATAAAAGAAGAACCAATATCACACTAAGAAGGAAAATCAAAAGGAGCAGAAGATGAAGATGGTCTATTAAAACAATAATAGATTATTGTTCCATAGTATGCTAATTTATTGAAGTTCTTGTCGCACATTGCTCCACATTGCTCCACTCTACCTGCACTAAGGTTATTGGTCTTTAGTCATGTCATTTTGAGGATTTATCATGAGATTTTTGTTTTCCTTGTTATTTTCATATATGAAGAGGATAATAATGAGTCTTGGTCAAAATAATTCTAATATATCTATGGTTGCTAGATTGTTTTCCTTATTTTTATGGATTCCTACTTAAAATAGGCACACTAGGGGGTAGATCGACTTGGGATATTATCATTGACCTTGTTGTAGGATTGATTTGTTCTAGTTTTGATCTTGATACTCTGTGTGTTATGTCCTAAATTGATATTCCCCACACACACTATTGACTCCATTTCTAAAGGATCTTACAATAGATTTTATCATTCCCCTTGTAGATACAAATAGATTGTATACTTTTTTGTGATGATATTTTAGAGGATATTAAGTTTATTTCAGATCTTGCGTGTCTTAATGGACCAAAGGCTTGTCTCCCAATTGCAAATCCCCATATTGAGACCCAATCTTCATATTTTGTTGTTCCTTATCATCCAATGCCTCCATCTTCTAGTATGACCCCACTATACTTTATATATTTGAAGTTTAAGGTTAGTCTTTGGAGGCCTCATCCTCAACACATGTAAGTTTACTTCATTTAACTATAAACACTAGCATGATAATCTATCTTTTGTGGGTTGATGAATACCCATTGGGCCAATTTCTCTATCTTCAAATCAAAACTAAACATAATATGATCAAATGATTCACCAAGTGTGACATGTAAACCTCTTTAAACCCATTTAATTTGGTGTCCCCAAAGTGGGCCAAATTCCATTTCATAGACCAAATACTTTTCCTAATTTAAAATACTTTTGGAGACCGTCAAATAATATCCTACCAAATCCAAGTTGAGTTTGAA
>MU226813.1:1565200-1576479 GCA_018584345.1 Thuja plicata
CCTATTTTTGTTATCAACAATAACCTTCCACCATAGATGTCAATAAAGAGGGAGCACATTATGTTGGCAATGATTGTTCCAGGTATTTTATTATTTTATAGTTATCTACATGTAATTGTAAGTCTTGGAGTGAAATGGCCACAATAATTATCTGATGGCCACAATAAATTTATTCCTTATCTATGGTTTTTGGATTGTGCAGTGCCAAATTAGAACTGGAGGAGTAGTCGTTGCATTGCATCGTCTAGGTATACCACTGAATTATGTTGTGTCTCCAAACAATTGTGACCATGATGCCTACATTTATGTTTCTCAGCTGTTGTGTCCCAAGATCCCTTATGACCCTTTATGACCCTTTACGATCCCTAAGAATACATCTTAGAGATCTTAAAGTGTCGTAAAGGGTCATAAGAGTGTCCTAGGAGGGGCCAGATGAGCTTCCACCTTTACGTGGTTGGCCTTGTTAAGTAGAGAATGTTAAACTATTCTCGAAACAAAGAGAAACTCTTAAAAACTCTAAAGCGACACTAAAAAATACATGCGATGTCGAGCCTTCGACAATTGCCGACGGCTCGATGTCGCATGTATAGCAAATTCGTCGCATGCCTGTCGTAATTTTGACCTTGATTCTATGACACCTAGGTGTCATAATAGCGACAGATAAAATGTAACGATAGCATGATTACCATTATAGTCGACTTGTATTGTGACACCTAGACGTCACTTTTTTTAGACGTGCGACGAATTTGCTATACTTGCGACATCGGGCTGTTGCAAAATTACCAACGGCTCGATGTCGCATGTATAGAAAATTTGTCACACGTCTGAAAAAGCAACAAATAACATGCGACGCCTATGTGTCGTAATAGTGACAGATGATATGTGACACTTACGTGTCGTAATAGCGACACATAAGATGCGATGCCTACATGTCGTAATAGCGACATCTAAAATATGTAACGCCAACATAGTAACCATCATAGTTGGCTTGTATTGCGACAGTTAGTACCATCGCAATAATGACAAATGGCTTAGCCGTCGTTAATTCTGACACCAAAACTGCAACACTGGTCTCTGTCGCTAGGTCTCTGTCTCTGTTAACAAGTATGAGTGTAACTAATTTTTTTTATTAGAATCTATTTTTGGTTAAATATTATTAATGGGTACTTGGTCTAGTGGTAAAGTTGAAAGGTTCTTTGATGCAGGAGCATCCTTGGGTTGTTGGCAATCTTGCATCGCCCAAAAACATTTTCTTTCAGTTGTGTTCATGTTTTCTCATTTTCTGTGTCATTCCTTTGTTTTGGATCATTTCTTACTGCAAACCTCAGGATTGGTTATGGACATTATGTTTTACTTATGTTTGGGTTCGCACCTCATTTGGATTCTTCACTGGAGAGATAAAAGATTCATAGTTAGTTTTGTGTGTTCTTCATGTTATAATGGTTAGTTTGAGTTTTCCAATCTCACGGAGCATTTTTTGATCAATGAAGCTTGGTGGCTCATATCACAATGTTCTCGTATCTTTGGCCGACATCTATCTTGGATCACATGTCATTTCTACATCTTGGCATTAAGATTGTATGATTTGGGTCTTGGCCTATATTATTGTATTATGTTTTCTTATTTTTGGAAAGTGTGATAATTCTGGGCCGACATGTTCTCGCCAAGGCTCTATATATTGAAACATATGATCTTTGTTAAGTAGTCAATGAGGAGAATAACCTTGGCGGGTTAGCATTAGGGTTTAGATTTGGATGTCTGTTGTAATCATGCATGTATGCAGAAAGTTTGTAATCTGCGTGTTGCAGGCCAGTGTGATGTAAATATATGATTTTATGACAATGCGAAGATCTGTTATAACATGTTGATGGTCTATTCTTGATTTCAAGTTGGTTGTTTCCACTGTGTTGACTCTTGTTGCATGGTTGGACCATCTCTATTGGGGACACTCCGGCCATGATTGCGTCAAATGGTATTAGAGCAAGGTTGATGTTCCTGTGTTAGCAGATTGAGTTCCTAAGCTTGCGAAACCCTAGATGTGTTTGTTGTGGGGTGGTAGAGTGTGGATCTGGCCCGCAATTACAGAGGATTTTCACAAGGGAATGTTTGTATATATTATAGTTTCATTTCTATAGTTATAATTGTACAAATTTAAAATATAGTTATAAATTTTAAATGTAAGGTGAAATTTAAATAATAAATAAAGAGTAAAATTACATAATATTACATATATATAGTATTTTATATTATATATATTATAGAATAATATATTTTATATATTAGAAATTGTACTAATTATTTATAATATATACATTAAAAATATAATATAGTAAATATTTTAGAATATATAACAGTTATATATTATAATATTGTTCAAATATATTAAAATTGAATTTTGTAATAGTAATAAAATAGCATGTTTATAGTAATAAAATATAAAATATAGTATTGTATGAATTATAAATTACGAAATTATGGTTAAAATAAAAATAGTGACTTATGATTGGTTGATTGGTGCACAAGTGAATGCAATAGTCTATTGCCTATGTCAAGAATAAGTATGAAGGAAAAGAGAGGCCTTAAATAAGAAATGGTTGCTTATTAAAAAAACTCAGTGTCTTCATAAATTTATTTCCCTTCCTTATTTGTTTCTAAATTTTCTCTTTTTCCTTTATCACCAACTTTTTTTCTCCAATTTTTATATTAAAAAATTAACATTAAAATGATTATTTAAAAAGAAACAACAATATTAACAAGTTGCATGGAGCCATCAGCTCCACAAAAGACTTCTAAAAAAACTATGCATAAGTCTAATAGTTGTATGGGGTCTTGCCTTTACTCAATGGTTAAAGAGAGTAACCCGCTTAAATACAATTTGTGTTTAAATTTAAGCAATGACATTTAATTTGGGACAATTTGAAATCTATACCTACTTATTGACAAAAATGATACATAACTACCCAAATTATTTGCTCCACAAACACAAAAAATGTTGAGCACCTACTTTTGCCAAAATAAGCTTCGCAGCATCAAATTTAAGTAATGACAGGAGGAAACAGCATCAGCATTGCCAATGCCATTTGTTGAGCACCTGCTTGCCACAATAAGCTTCGCAGCGATCAAATTTAGCTAATGACAGGAGGAAACAGCATCAGCATCGCCAATGCCATTTATACGATCCCTTTTCGGCTTTAACACTGAAACACTCTTGGGAAACGTAACGTTAACCATGAATCTCAGGGCTGTTTGGGTAACCGCGGTTACAGTTAGGTTCTAAGTATGCAAAATCGTGTAGCCTCACTCTCTTCTTATCTCTATCTTTTGCAGAGCTGCATTTCTAAGAAAGCCTTGACAGATGGTAAACTCATTCATGCCCACATTTGTAAGATGGGAGACCATGTACCCTTAATCGTTCAAAATACGCTTGTCAACATGTATGTCAACAGCGGAACTCTGCTGGAGGCTCGCAGAGCTTTTGACCGTATGACTGATCGGGATGTGCATTCGTGGACTGTGATGATTTCAGCATATGTAAAACAGGGAGCATTGAAGGAGGCATTGATGCTGTTTCAGAGAATGCAAGTAAGTGGTGTGGAACCCAATCACTTCACCTTTGCCAGTGTTCTTCCAGCATGTGAATCCCTAAAACAGGTAATGGAGATCCACCAGAAAGTCGTTATAAATGGGTTTCTTTCTGATATTGTTGTTGTGAATGCACTCATTGATACGTTTGCGAAATGTGGGAGTGTATGGATTGCCAGCGACTTGTTTGACAAAATGCCTCAACGAGATGTCGTATCCTGGACAACGATGGTTGCAGGGTATTCACTTAATGGCCTTGTTGATAAGGCTTTCGAGATTTTTAAACAAATGCCTTGGCGCAACATGGTTGCTTGGAATGCTATGATTGCGGGGTTTTCGCAGAATGGTTTTTCTGAAGAAGCGTTAGAGATTTTTCAGCAAATGCAATTAGCAGGTGTGAGCCCTGGCTGCAAAACCTTTGCTAGTCTTCTCCCCGCCTGCGCTAACTTGGTGGATTTGGAAAAGGGTATGGAAATCCATGGGAAGATAGTTGCTTGTGGGTTTGAGTCTAATGTTCTTCTGGTGAATGCTCTTATAGATATGTATGCAAAATGTGGGATTATGCTCCAGGCTTGTAAACTGTTTGAGAGAAGTCCTCATATTGATGTGGTGTCATGGAATGTAATGATTGCTGGGTATGCACAGAAAGGACTTGTGAATGAAGCCTTGGCGATGTTTGATAAAATGCCTCAAAGAGATGCGATCTCGTGGAATACAATGATTTCAGGCTTTGTGCAAAGTGGTTATGTTGACGAGGCTATGAGACTCTTTAACGAAATGGGTTATAAAACCGCTGTCTCGTGGAATGCAATGATTGCAGGATTAGGACAATATGGTTATAATGAGGAGGTATTGAAGTTATTTCAACAGATGCAATTGGCAGGTGCTGTACCGGACTCCAGAACTTTTGCCAGTACTCTTTCGGCTTGTGCTCAATTGGCGGCTTTGGAACAGGCTTTGGAGATCCATGGAAAACTTATTATGGATGGGTTTCAATCCGATGTCATGCTGCTGAATTCGCTTATGGACATGTATGCGAAATGCGCCAACTTACAAAAGGCATGTGATATATTTGACAAAATGGATTGCAGAGATGTAGTCGCCTGGAATGTAATGATTGCTGGATATTCACAGAATGGCCTTGTTGGTAAGGCTCTTCATCTATTTATCCAAATGCCTCAACGAAATTTAATCTCCTGGAACACAATAATTTCAGGGCTTGCACAGAATAAATTAGGTGAGGAAGCCCTGAAATGTTTTCAACAAATGCATTTACAAGGTGTAAAGCCAGACTCAAAAACCTTGGCCAGTATTCTTCCAGTCTGTGCAAAGTTGGCAGCTTTGGATCTGGGTATGGAGATCCATGAAAAAGCTATTGCAAATGGACTTCATTCTGACATCTTTGTAACAACCGCTCTTTTAGGTATGTATGCTCAATGCGGGTGCGTGGAGCGCTCATGGAAACTATTTAAAAGAATTCATCAGGGAGATCCAATCTCTTGGAATGCAATGATTACAGGAAATGCTGAGAATGGACTTCTTGGTGTGGCCCTAAAACTATTTAATGAAATGCCTCTGCGAAACACTGATTCATGGAATGTAATGATTGCAGGGCTTGCACATAATGGGCTTTACGAGAAGGCCTTAGAGCTTTTCTGGCAAATGCAAGTAGAGGGAATGAGGCCAAACCCAAAAACGTTCACCACAATACTTCCTGTGTGTGCAAATATAGCATCTGTGGAACAGGGTACAAAAATTCACCAAGAAATAATCAGAAGTAGATTTTCGATTGATGTCATGGTCATGAATGCGGTTATCGACATGTATGCAAAGTGTGGAAATATACAAAAAGCCCGAAAGCTTTTTGACGGACTTCATCGTAGAGATCTGGTCTCCTGGAACATAATGATTGGAGGATATGCCATGTATGGCTGTGGCAAGGAGGCCATTGATCTTTATGAACAGTTGAAACTCTTTGGGGTCCACCCAAACCATGTTACATTCCTTAATGTTTTGTCTGCATGCAGCCATGCAGGTTTAGTCGACGAAGGTTATCAACATTTCCATTCTATGTATGAATATTATAACATCAAACCTGCAATGGAACACTATATATGCATGGTTGATCTCCTTGGCCGTGCTGGGCATCTAGCCAAAGCACAAGACTTTATGAACAAAATGCCATTAAGACCTGATATTGCTGCGTGGAATTGTTTGCTTGGTGCTTGTAGATTGCACAACAATGTAGATCTAGGAGAATCTGTGGCAAAACATCTCTTTGAATTGAACCCTAAAAACACAGCACCTTACGTGCTGCTCTCAAATATTTATGCTGTAGCTGTCAGATGGGATGAGATTGAAAAGGTGAGAAAATTGATGAAAGATCAAGGTGTTCAAAAAACACCCGGATGCAGTTGGATTGAGATTGATAAAGAGATGCACACTTTTGTTGCAGGAAACAGATTACTGAAAATTCTGCAGAGTTGAAGGAATCTTACGAGACATCATTTGATCAGAAGATGCATAATAGTTTGGGCGAAGCATTTTTTTATAAGGAGAAGAGAAAAAATTATGGGAGTGAGTTGGGAATTCACGCAAACTGGCTTTCATATGACTTAGGTATGTGTTACACAGGCATGATGGAGATACGTGCATCAATCCTTGATGCTGCTTGTGCAAGCTGGCTACATCCTATAACTTCTATCTGAAATTCATAAGGACAAGATTTTCTTCCATCCCACTATCAGCGTGGTTTTGTCATAGATTACTGTCCAATTCAATTTACTTAGGGTACTAAGATCTAGTATACAAACCTGCCATGATCTGTGCAACCGAGCTTCTCAACAGCTATGCATTTCTGAAACTAAGTATGCCATAGGACTGGCCATTCCTTATGGTTGTATTTGGCTCAAGAAAAATCCTAGAAGTAAACAACTACACATTGTTTGTTAATTTAGAGCAAAGTTCCACAATAACAGACAATGTATAGGCCGTTTAAGCTTTACCCAATAAAAACTCCATACAATGCAGCAACATTAAAAAAGTATTCTCAAGATCTGATAATGTTAAACATAACACGACAACCCTTTCAAACTTCAATGATTTCCATAAAAATCTCATAACTTAGGATATTCTTCTAGAATGTCTTTCATTGAAGCAACGGTGAAGCCTCCGTCTTGAGATTTGAAAACCCAGAGCTGGAGCACAATGTTAACCAGATTTTATTTTCTTCAATCACAATTCACCAAAAATCACAAAAATCAGTCTTTTGTTTCAAGGGTTACCTTTAGGTTCTCGGCTTCACTATATGTGTATTCCGGATCCCGTTGCCTTTTTTGTCATCAGCCTGAATCTTTTCTCCACCTTTTCTGGTTTTGTTGGTGGGCACAAAACAATTGGGTATGGATTCATAGTTTTTTTTCATCATTCCACCCTTCCATGTTTACTTGGCCTCTCATTCTTTTTGGCGATCACCCAAATCTTCCATTTCCTATCCTACAAATTTGGCGCACTTTCAGAATAGAAATTTTATTTACAATTTGGAAAGAAAGAAATTTAGCTATTTTCTCAAATACTGTTATGGATACTAATGTATCATTATTTGCTAAAGCATGTATTTGTAATAATGTTATGCTTTAGATTCAAGTTCAAGCAGATAAGGTTGCTTTTGAGGTTTCTCATTTGCAGGAGCTTCTTCAACATTGGGGCAATGCCCCATGTACTGTGGCCAGAGTTCCAACAGATGCGTCTACTTTTGCTGCTCCTTCCCACTCTCGTGGGCGGCCAATGTCGTAGTGGTTCCAGTCGGAGGAGAGATTCTCTGTCTCCGCCCCCAAGCCAGCACTCCCCTCCATGCCATCGCTCTCCCCATCTTTCAGAGACTCTAGCTCGTCGTCGAGATTCCCCTTCTGGTTGGGGAGTTTAACCAGCACCCACTTGGCCACCAGCAACCACTTCTGGTTGGCCAACGGATGGAACCACAGGTTGCACTTCGGCGAAAGGTTTCCCTTGGCTCTCTTTGGCTATTTCACCATGTAGAGATGAGAAGGAGGAGGATGAAGAAAATGCAGATGGATGGACTCTTGCAGACCCAAAGCCTTCTCAGATTGTCGGTTGGGGAGACATGAACGACAAGCAAGACCCTCCACCTTCTTCTGTCACTGCTTTGGCCGCTTGAGGGCTTCTCTTTTATTACTTTTTGTTTGGTAGTTTCTGGGCAAAGCCCATATGACAATACGGTTTAGGGCTTGGCCCTTATTTTTTAATAGTTAAGTTTGAGAGTTGACTAGGTTTCCTCGCAAACTTTCATATGTTACTCTTGGACTCTTCGATGATTAAATAAAAAATTTGGTGCAGTATATACATCAAAAAAAAAATCACAGTTAGATCGCAACAAGCAATATAGTTTCCCAAATAGATCGCATATTCTCCTTCAGAACACGAGTAGGGTTTTCCATAAATTAGTGTGGTTTGTTAAATAGAAAGCATATTCTCCTCCAAAACATGAGCAAGACCTTTTGGGAAAGGGAAAGGCGGGGTTAGGAGTGCAAAGCAACACAAAGAGGAACAAGGTACCATAAGTTTCTGTATTGTCTTAAAATGGAAGCACTTCCATGATAAGAACGTTTAGCCGTCCTTAGGGGTTGTTTTTTACCACTATCACATTGTCCCCTCATTTTTGCATCCTCTCATGCTTCTATGTTTGTTTAGGACCCTGATTGGGCCTCTCCGGACACCTCCCATCCCAACTGACATGATTTTCAGAGGTCCTGACCCCCTGGGTCAAGGTCGACCTCGACCTTGACCTGGGTCCCCCTTTCAGATCTGGAAGTTTGTCAGCTGTTGGATGTCATCAAAAATTCATTTCCCGCTTCCGGTCGGTTGTTTTGGGTTTCGAAGCGGCAAATCTTAAATTATATTTAATATAGGTCCTCTTCTAGTGGCATGGGTCTAATTGGAATTTAATTCTCCTATGTCGGCCTCTCTAGAAGATTGTGCCCTAGTTTCATATAAAAGGAAGCTTTCTCCTCTCATTTTCTCTAAGTCAAGTTAAGCACTAAGTCTCTCTAAGTGAAAGACGCAAGAAACAATCCTAAGTGAGCTCTAAAGGAATAATTCAAGCATCCAATGTTCTACATGTTCTCAAGCTTTCAAAGTATTCAAGACTTCCTCCTAAGCATTCAAGTTCTCCATTAAAGATCAAGGATTCAAACTTTCAAGCCTTTGAAGGGATTTGGTTCAAGCATTCAAGATTCATCATTCAAAACCCTAGATCTATCCATCATGGTGTTGTGATCTTCCTTCAAGATCCTTTTGTGTATCTTCAAGACTCATTCATGCTCCCCTCAAGGTGGATTTCAAGCATACAATCATGGAAGTTTATGGTTTCTAATTGAGTCCAAGCTTTCATATTTACATACTTGTTACATTCAAAATACACTTGCATATCTATTGAATATCATAGCTTCATTATTAGATTTACTTCTACTACTTGCTAGCATTCTTTATTTCATTATTGATTTCAAGGATAATTTCTAAATCGGGGTTTGACTAAGGCAAACCCCTCCCCCAACAAACAAACCCCTTTTTCTTGCAGGTACAAGTTCAGAACAACAGATCGAGACGGAGATTTGGATACCCTTTTCGGCAAACTTTCGGGATCTGAAAGCAGAATTTCAGTCTGAGACTTTTTAGGTCGATTGTGACCTAGGGCGCAATTGGAAATTCTGACAAATGGTGACATTGACTTGAGGGTACAAATCGGATTTGTCTCAGAATGGAAAAAGATTTCTGGGTTTTGTCTGTCTCTGCGTTTCTATTCCAGATTTGAGGTCGGATTTTCCAGAAACTCAACACAGGCTTTAGAAAACAACATTCTTCAAATCTGCAATATTTCAAGGTTAGTACATTTCTCCTATTCAATTCAATTAAGGTTTTCAATCTATCTAAATCTATTTCACATTCAAATTAATCAATCAAAACATGGGTACTTAAGATCTTTCTTCTTGGTTCTTATTTCCAATGATTGATTCATTTATGTATTGATCCATCCTTTTGGGTTAATCAACTTGGATCTATCATTTACATATCCAAGGATAGAAGGAGAGCATCTTATTTACCCCCATAATAATATTCAAATGTAATATATTGACATGTTTACCATTTCTTATGTTACATTTTTGTGAACTCGCGATAGACAACTCATTTTTTTTTATGTTAGATTTACATTTTGCATGCATATAAAACTAGGTTTTCTTTTATGCTCTTGCATTTATATTCCAAAAATACATTAAAATTATTAAATTGCTTTAAAAACACAAAAACATTTACATGCTTGTAATTTTATTGTGTTCAACATGTATGACTCTTGTTTTGAATACTTTGATGAGGCTTTTCTTGCGAAAAAGGATAGATCCCCTAATGAGGTACATGGGAGTGAGGATGAAAATGACTCGAATGAGATCTCTATTGATCCTATTCCTATTGTATCCTCCTCTACAACCTCTTCAATTGACCTTTACCATAGAGATGAGTTAAGGATTGATGTTAATTCTTCTCCTAATATATCTCTTTTCTATGAGCCTAGATTAGAATACAATTCTTTCTCCTTTAGGGATCAAGCTTTAGGCGCTCCTACAATGTGCTTTATTGATAGGGATGATAATCCTCCTATTTGGGATGAACCTTTGGATTCGGATGTTGATTACTCTCTTCCTCATGAAGCCATTATGGGTGATTCTACCTTTTGGGATGAACCCTTGGATAAAGACATTGATTTATCTCCTCCTTGTGAAGATGCTTTGATACAAGAGGGTGATTTATTAATGGATGACATATTCAGACATGATGATGACTCTTTTTCTAAAACTCACTCCCCTTATGTGGACATTTTAGAGAAAGAAGAGAATATTATTGATGCATTACCTCTAATTGGGATTCCTTCTAGTGATGAGGCATTAGCAGTAAATGATATGAATTCCCTTAATGCTCTCCCTTTTAGTGATGATCCTATGGAGAATCAAGCTCCTACCTCATCTTCTCCTAGGATGTATTCCTTTTTTCCTTCTTGTGAATCTATCGAACATACTAATGATGACATAGTAACTACTGAAGTTCAATTGACTTCTTTTCATATGGCTTCTTGTTATGGTCTTGGTTATCATTTACTAGTTAAACAAGGATTCCACAGTCAAGGATGTGCTAAGCATAAACAAGAAATTCAAATGCCCTTACAGAATGGGGGGCATGAGCATTCTTATGGATTGGGATTTAATCCTCAACAACATAGCAATGTTACCGACATCTCAAATAATACTTCAAAACATGATGACCCTATGAAGGAATTTGACCAAGAGGTTGTTCTGCCTAAACTCCTTCGTGCTAAGATGATTACTAGACCTAAACGCAAAAAGAAATGTAGTCTATACTTGAAGATTCTTCCTTTTTGTTTCTATCATAGATTTCATGATTACTCTACTAATGAATGTCAAGCTTTACATTATAAGATTAGGCAACTCATTGATAGTAAAGTTATTTATATATCATGTGGCAATGAGTTGTATTTCAATCTTATTTTCTCTAAATAACATTTATGTTCCTATTATTGAACTCTACATTATGTAAGCAATGCTAGCCTAATCCTTGGGGGCTCATTGTCTTGCACAGTGTTGTGAGTGATATAATAGGTCCCCTTTCAT
>MU226813.1:1587651-1598355 GCA_018584345.1 Thuja plicata
TGGATTTACAAATCCATATTCCAGGGCAACCAAACAGTCCCAAAAAATGAAAACCAGGGTTTGCATAACCAGGCTATAGATAACCATGATTTGTTTCATTTTCCTATTCCCCAACCAAACGGGCCCTAAATACGCATGCTAGGTGGTACGATAACATGAGTAAAAAATTTAACGTTTCACCAATAGACATATAATCAAGCATACTAAATACTAAAGATCTCTAACATTTGAGAGGATGACCTAAGCATCTCTCAATGGTAATTTTGCATTTTTTTATTATCTTATAAACAAGTCCTTGATGTGATTCGATTAATTTCAAAGCCTTTACAGTTCCCCTCCACAAGTTTTCACATTTTAAGGTTTTGGTGTGCAAGTTCTTTTGAAGCAAATAGAAACAAGACTAGCTATGTATTTCTTCCCAAGGTGTAAGTTTTTGTTTGTACTTAGATATCCTTTACTAGGTATGTCGCATTGTCAACTTTTCAATGATTTATGCATGCTTCAAACTAGGGTAAATTGGTTATTTATGAAATTCAATGATAGATTAACCCTACTCTTTGCAACATTTACATTTGATGGAATCGCTAAATAAAGTATATATTTTATGCTATGAGATAATCTGTGTTGGGATTAAGGTGTCTCAACCTTAGAATCCAAACATGCTAATTTTACTTATATTATTTTACACCCACTTTGGACGTCCTAAAAATTAGGGAGGTAGTGTCATAAGTTGCTACGTTGGAACTATGACGAATTTCTATTATGACTATGATAGTTACTAGTTCAATGGAAGAGTCATGGAGAGTTATTTTTCGGAAGTTGATATTTATGGTAGAGTTCATTTTTTACAAGTTTTGTGAGGTAGGTGTTGCATATGGAAAGGTAACTTTTATGGATGAGTTATGTTTTGTTGCATTGGAAGTTGCTATGTACAATGTGTCATTGGTTTAACAAGTTGTTGTTTATGACATTGCATACCTCTTTGGTATTAGAGATAGTTTTGGAAACCATGGGCTCTTTCCACGTGTGTTGAGCTCTATAAATATGTGGCTTCTTAGTGTACTTTATGATGATGGGTTGGATATCTTCTTAGGAGCGTTTATGTGCCAAATATTCTCTAGAATTCTTCGTTCTTCTATTTACTCCTGAAGAGCATTGCCTCTAGGCGTTGTATTGTAACTATTATTGTTGTTGATAATACAATTAAGTGTGGCTTTTGAATGTAGGTTTTTTTCCCAAAAGGGTTTTTCCATGTATATCTGGTGTTGTGAGTTTATTCATTTGATTCTAATTTTGCATATGTTTATCTAATTTGGAAAATTTTAAGGGTTGATAAGAAATTTTTGCATCATCTCTCCTATTAGATTTAGCATTTGGAAGCGTTATTCAACACCTGCCTTCCTTTAAATTGGTATTTGGACAAATTTGTTATTGTTGTTGGGTAGAAGGGTTTTTGTGTTGATCTAGTTTCAGTGGGAGTTTTGTAGAGGAAGATTTTATAACCTTGTTGCAAGTTTGATATGGCAAGCACATCCAACAGAATAGAGATAAAAATATTTAATGGAAACAATTTTGAGTTGTGGAAACTCAAAATGGAAGACATGCTTGTAGATAGAGATCTATGGACTGTGATTTCTTGGATGAAACCCCAAACTACATCACATAATGGTTGGGGATAAAATGGATAAAAAAACCAAGGGTTTGATAAGACTTTGTTTTGTTGATTCAATGCTTTTGGATGTCCATGAAGAGAATAATGTAGTCAAGCTTTGGAAGAATATTGGTGATATTTATTAGGGGAAATCCTTGGTAAATAATTTATTCCTGAGAAAGAAGTTGTGTCTCTGAGGATGGAGGATGAAGGGTCAGTTGAAAATCACTTGAATGCATTTAACATGTCAGTTGCTTAATTGAATTCTTTCGATGACAAGATTAATGATCAAGATAAACATGTGCTTATGTTATTTTCTTTGTTGGACTCGTGGGATCACCTTTTGATGGATATTGGAAGCACATCAACCACTTTCAAATTGGAGGATGTCATTGGTTTGGTGCTATTGTATATTACTATACAGACAGCCCCCGGTTTCATATGGCATTCACCGACTTTGGATTTTGTTTTGAGGTAGAGATCACCTTGGCATGGTCCCCTTTTTCCTTTGGGGTGAGCCCCTTTTTCCTTTGATCATGGGATTTTCTTTACCAGACACGTGTTGGGCCCATGGAACTTTGTAGGCAACGGTGCAGAGGTTTCTTGTTAGAAACCCCACCATTGTGACGCGTGTTCTGACGGCTTTTGAACAAAGTTTGTTATCAACCATTGGGGTGGAGAATGATTGCGCCTAACAAATTTTTATTCCTGTGGAAATGTGTCAAGTGAATCGCATTGTCGTTTGCCAGCATGTTGATGGTCGTTTCCTTGACCATCGTAGTAATGATGTTTCCAGATGGTTGCCTTTCCAGTGAGGTGATTTTTCAGGGAGGAATATTTTCTAGTTGCAAGAAGTTCTTTTCAAAGGGTTACATTTTTAGTATTCATATAGAGACCGATATTTTTACCAGCAAGACTATTTTTTCTTGATATTTTTTCAAGATACATACTTGCAGACTTTATTTCTATCAGGTCTATGTTGATTAAAAGCTGCTTGTGCTCGACCGAGCCTTTTGAATTTTGGTTGATATTGAATATACCTAAAATCTATGTCATATTTATGAGTAATGGTTATCTCGTTAGACTCTAACATTTATATATGAAGTTACTTTTAATAATGGACCATGTCTAGAACTCTTCCAGTTAAAAGTAATTCAGTATTAGAAAGTGTTTCATGTTTGTGATGTTGTCAAGGAGTGAATAGATGAATGTGATATCATCAAATGCATTTACTATTTTTTGGCTTTTATAGATGCACCCATGAAATGATATAAATACTTTAACCCGTATCTAAGATCTAATTATCTTGTTCTCATTTTCAACAATAAAAGGATTGTGGTATACTATGTCAAATCATGAAATGGTTCTTGCATTCTGATCTATGTGAGTTAGATGATTTCATTGATTAAATACTTTTAAGTTAATAGGTGTGATGATTTGGCACATTTCCCTAGTTTAGTTTCATTTTAGGTTTCTCCCTTTTTTCATCCCCTATTCCTAAAGATTCAGCTTCTCAAACCTAGAGGTTGTTTTGAATGGTACCATTTTGGTCCCACACTGTTTGAACTTCTCACAAGGCCTATTACCTTTTCGAGTTGTAAAATTCTGGATCAACAGTTCCCTTTTTTGGCATGCCTGATGAGACTGACCATCTTTAAGCCAAATAAGATATATGTGCATGAGCCACAAACCTGTCACAAGATCCCAATCCTCTCACTGTCTGGGGTTATTGATTCCCCCTCTAGTCTCTGTAACCAAACCATGAAACAAATCCACTCCATCATGTGTACTAACAACACCACCCTGAGCACCACCAATGGCCCAATTTTTTGTCTCCTAGGATAGTGGAAGCCCTCGTGTTCTACCCACAGTAAGTGTAAATTAGGATGTGATTCCTACTAGCTCTTTAAAGGCTTTGCCTAAATTTATCAATGAATATAAAAAAAACCCTACTAAGCACATGATAGATGTAGCAAATACTTGCACAGTGCACCATATCACACAACATAATGTAGCCCTGAGGCTGCTAGTTGCATCTTTTAAAGGGAAAACACTACAATGGCATACATTTGTGTCACCAAGCACCATAAGGACTTGGGATGACCTAGGTAATCTATTTTACAACCAATTTTGTGAAAAGGTTGATCGTTCTTCACTACTTCAACAATTAGTTAATATAAAAAGATCTCCCCATGAAGATGTAGTTGATTTCAATAGTATATTTCACAAGACGTGGCACAAAATTCCAACAGATGCACGTCGTATAGCACCCATGGATTTTGTATTTTATTTAAAAGCTTTCAATGCAGATATAGCATGGACTATACAATCCCTAGGAGGCGTATATCTGTCAGCTACTTATTGCATGCACCCTAAAATGGCCGCCTAGACTATGGGCCCCATTTATTAAATAAAATAATCTTATTTAATTAAAATTCCTTTTTATTAAATAAAATAATCTTATTTAATTAAAATTCCTTTTTAATTAAACAATCTTATCTTATTTAATTAAAATCTCTCTTAATTAAATAATATTATCTCATTTAATTAAAATATATTTTTTAATTAAATTAAATAATCTTATTTAATTAAAAGAAAATCCCTCTTTTAATTAAATAAAATCCCCACTTAAATCCCTCTTTGTTGAAAAAGGAAATAAATTAAATAAAAATCTCTTTTTCTTCACATCTTCCTAAGTGGTGGGCTTTTTGCCTCTTAATCATAGCCTTTGATTTTTTGTCTCTTAATCTCTACCGTCCATTGCTCTTTAAAAGGAAACCTCTCCTTTTCATTCTCATATAGAATTTTTATGTATTGTTATGCTGCAGCTTTGGAGAAGAATTTGAGCACTTTGGCTTGGATATTGCAACTTCCCTCTTCTTGTCTTCTTCTTCTTGCATCCATGGCTATTCATGTAGATTAGATTCATATTAGATTAAATTCATATTTTCTTCCATAGATTAAGCTTGCATATTTCCTTTCATACAATAATTATGCATTGTTATCATATAGATTAATTTCCTTTCTTGCATTGTTATCATATATAATAGATTTCATTTTCATGCATTGAATCTCTCATTTCATAGTGTACTTGCATAGGCACAACTAGGTCAATCTGAGGGCCTTCATCACACACCTTTGCACTCCATGACTAGGGAGCTATGAGTCGATATTTGAGGCCTCATTCTTGAGCAACCTTGGATGGAATGACTCATAGAAGTGTGACACATTTTCATCACACATTTTTGGCATCCACCGTGGGGCAACCCACCTTTACATGCTGGGTTTTCTTATTTTTGGAGCTAACCCCCTTGTGCAGATTTGCTTGGAGATAAAAAAAAACCTAGATTTTAAAAGATTCGATCATATCTCTCAAATGGCTTGGATTTTCCGTCTGAAATTTTTTTTGCAAGTTGGCGACATATCAGAGAAGCTTCAGTAAAAAATTCAGAGTTTTCTAAGGTATTTTGAATTTTTTATAAGTTTTTCTTTATTTTTCATAAAACCTTAATTTTTGGCGTAAATCAGCATATTTTTCAGAAATTTTTACATTTTTGAAAAGGCCTTTAAATTCTACAGGGGTCCATTCTTTGTGTTTTAAATTTGGATGGAATATCATAGCTCATTTGGTCAATTTATGAAAACTAGTATATTTTGGGAAAATGGCTCCCTAGGGCACAAATAAAAAGATCTTTTTAAAATTTTGACATTTTTGGAAAGCTCTCTATTTTTTAAGAGGAGTCTCTTTTCTACATTTAGGGTTTGGGATTCGAATTCATGTCATATAGGTCCAATATTGTTGACTAGGTCAAAAATTAAAATTAAAAAAATGCATTTAATGATTAGCTTGCACTTATTTTTCACATGCTTCAATGCATGATGTGAGTTATCGTTTGGATTATTTGTTGGTTATTATTGCTCCTAACAATTTATTTTCAGATCTAACCCTAGGGTTTGCATAAGTTGAATATACATTGCATATCTTGTTTGTTTGTTTGCTTGTCTTGCTTGTTGAAGAGTTCGTGGGGATTGCTTGGACTTGCGTGGATAAACAAAAAAATGCTCACGTTGCTTTGGATTTGAGGTATTTTGTTTCATCTCTATAACATTTGGATTTTGGAAATAAAAATGAACCTCTCATGTGTTTAGCTTGAGTGTTTCTTGCTTTCATAGATCACATTTCCAATTGGTGCTCTAAAAATGGAACTAGATTTGCTTTCTTACATATATGTTTCACATAGTAATTAGGCCCTATGAACACTATTTGTGGCGATATTGAGAGAGTGGGCTTCATTCTCTTGTCTTACATGTGAAGCTCTTCTTGATGATAGATCCCCTTGTAGGTAGGGAAGGATTTTTCATCACTTCAAACTTGGTTTAATCTTCAACTTTGATTGGTACTTTCTCTCTTGAGATTGGTAGTCATTGTTGTTGATATACAAACCTTGGGTGAGGTGATTTCAAATTAGTGGGTCAATTAATATTTTTTTTCTATGTTTTGGTGAGGTGAAGAGGCTAGAGGATTATGCTCTTTTCCCTTTTGGGAGAATCAGAAACTTGGAACCCTTGAATCCAAACCAAGTCCCCATGTGGTTCATATTGTGAGTCTTCCTTGTTAGAGAGGGTTAACCATAGTGGACACTCCCTTTATTGGGTAAATCACGTGCATGAAACCTCAAGCGGTGATAGTCATTTTCTCCATGGTGGCAACAACTGCTATATAAATGTCCTTGTGGAAGAAATCTCCACGGGTGTAGTTTCTTGTCGGTTGTCAGATCTCCTCAGCAGCTCCTAATTGATTAAATTATTGGACTGTGTCAAAACCTCAGTGCGCCAGGATTAGATTTCACCCACTTGAGATTGCAAAAGTTGCAGAGTCAAACCATTACTAAGAACCATAGTGAAACCAACTTTTTATTCTCTAGGACTATGTGCGTGATTGGAAAACATTTTGAGAACATACACAAGTATAATATTTATGGATTAGAAATACGATGACACTATCCATGTTCATGTGCAAGGTTTCTTTGTCCCTTGTTCATTGTTTGAAGATATTGATTGCTTGAACTCCCTGATTGTTGTCTTGCGTGCTTGATTAATGATAGAATCTGTTAATGCACCTAGTTGGTCAATTAAAAGGAACAAATCTGAGTTCCCAAGTGATAAAAACTTCAATGGATTTCCCCAAAAAGTGTTATGACATGTTTCTCAATATCCAAATGAACTTAAATGGTATCAAGTTGCACAAAATGACTCTTGTTCTTCTTTCTTCCACATCTCCCATGTCTTCCTAGTCTCCCATTTCCATCCTTTCTCTTCTTCCTTCACACTTCTTCCTAAGATCTTCAGTATTCTTGTTTCTTTTCCTCTTATTATCTAGTCTACCTTCTTCTATTCATCTCTTCTATCACTCTCATACTTGATTCCTCCTCTTCTAGAACCATGAATTTCAAATATCTTGTTATGGAACCTCTCTTAAGAATAGATTATCTTGAACTCGTTGCTCAATTTGAAGAGTGTTTTTCCTCTGAAAATTGCATGGGTGATGAACTTAGTACGAAAATATAGGAAAAAGTGATTGAATCATATGCCTTTGCTAGGATCATACACATGATCTTCTTACAATCTCTTTCTTCCGAACGTCTTTCATCTTCTAAATTTTCTCATCTTTCCTCATCATCCAAATCTTCTTCTTCCACTAAGTCTTCACTTTTTTCTTCTTCACGATCTCGTTCTTCTTCTACTTCTCCCAAGAGTCATACTTCTCTTTTCAAGACATACCATAATGAGCAATGTGATGACCCTTATGATACCTCTTCCATGAAGAATGACATGTCCATCTTTGATGACTTTGATGATCCCATTTATTATGACTCTGATGATTATGATGACTATGATGATGGACAATGTAGTGATACCTATTACACCCCTATTCCTAAGAGTCCTCCTCGTCATGCACTTTTTCTTACTGGTAATGGGTCATCCTATTGGAGAGATTGTGATGGTGATCCCTATGACTCTGAATTTGAACAAGACTTTGATGAATTTTGTGAGCAATACCTCTTTGATGCTTCTATTGAGGAAGAGAAATTTCACCGTACTGATTTTAAATAGAAATATCATAAGAGTTTCTCCTCTAAGTATTCTCATGCTGAAAATAAAGATTGCACTCTCAAACAAGATCATGTTAATGATGAACCGTTGTTTTGCAATGATTCCCTTCCATCCTCTACTTCCTCCAATACCCTTACATCTCCTAAAGTTGCCAAATCTTCCACAAATCCCTCATTCAACAGAAGCCCTAATGCTTTTCATGTGGTTCCCTATAGTTATCCTCAAGGGCTACCTCTGAAAGCAACTCAAGCTAACCTTCACTTGGCTGCAAATACTTTCAATAATGCTAAACCTAAAGATCCTAAGCCTTTATATGCCATAATGCCCACTCCAGCTAATCCTTCCCCATCCCTTCTCAAGTCTCCCATACAATTCCAACATGCTTCATTGTCCTTAGAAGTGGCTCCATGTCAAGAGGACTCTAAAAATGATAGAGAAAATAACATAAAGAAAGATTAGGATCAAGAAACCTCCATGTCATCCAATCCTTTTCATGATGTATCTTATCCATTTCATGGTTCTTTTGATCCCACTCACCCTTTCTCATTCATTCCACCATGTCTTAAGTCTTCTCCTAAGCAAGATCAAGTTACTACTTACACCGTTGAGCTTATTGAAAATCAAAATAACCTTACCCCACTTACGCTTTCCAAAGATGATACTTCCATTAACGTTATTAAAAATGATATTATTACTTCCAATGTTGAGCCTGTTGAAAATCAAGAGGAAAATTATGTGATTATACTATCCAAAGATCCTTGTCAAGATCAAAGTCTTCCATCTTCTTGTTCTACCACTCCATGTTCGCTTCCACTTTCTACTCTTCCTAAGTCTTTCTAAGATTCAAACAATCCTATCAAAGAAGGTGCTCCTATTCAATATGTTCACGGTCCTATTGAAAATCCTAATGCTCACTCTAAAGATGTTGATGTCCTTAGTTTTCATATACATGTCGATGAACTTATTGATTATCCTTTTGCGTCTTCCACATCCATCCTTGGACCTCCTCCACCAATACTAAGGGCTTCACATTTTCCTTCCATCTTAGGTCCTTATGTCCCTTCACTTTCCCCTAATAACCCTCTTGATTCGTCATCCATCTTGGGTCCTTACGTCCCTCCATCTCCTATATTTCCTCAAGATCAACATAGATGCATACCCTTGAATCATTTTCATCCATCCACCCATCTAAACCAATCATATATTCTTTTTCTTCCTCCACAAGTCCCAAGTCTTTTGTGATGACATGTAACTGATTGAATGTTAAGTTGAAGATGATGCAAGACATTAAATCAGTTAATGGTTTGTATTGTCATTGATGTCAACTTGGTATCATCTGTAGGTCATATACATAATGCCAAAGACTGCAGAGAATCAATGGAACAGAGGTTATGCTTTCAGCAATGCATAAAAGTCAATTATTCACCAAGTGACAGACTACACCGGCGGAGTGCACACCATCGGTAAAGACAGAGATAAAGTCACAGTGATACCCGACGAGAAAAAGACAATGTTGCCTGACAAGAAAGATCCAATGATGCCCGACGGATGGAGATCCCAAAGCTAATTGAAGTGTTACCAATGAAACTAGCAGTTGTCACCGGCGATGAACTACAAAATTGACTGACAGAATAGAGAGATCAAAAAATGACAAAATATCTAGCTGGTAGAGCTTAAGGATAGACTTAACTGGTTGTTTTATTTGTTTTATTCGATCACAGTTAAGTAAGTGATTTAAAGATGATTTAAAACAGCTGGCAAGAAGATAACTACAAGATAAATTAGGAGTTAAAGTCGTAAATCAGTTTGGATGGATTTTTCTTCACGCCGAGAATCAAAAATCAAGAACCAAGAATTAAGGAATATCATGTCTATATAAGAGACAAGTTTAATTCATTTCAAAAAGACACTCAAATACACGGGGGAGTGAGTTGAGAGAAGATGCTGGAGAGAAACTGATGAAGGTTAAACTTCATGCAGTCCTGATCAATCAAGCTAAGGGAGAGCTAAAGAATTCTACAGACACCGACACACAGTAAAGCACAGCATCACAGAGCAGAAAGAATGAAGAACAAAGGAATGGAATTGATACATTGATTAGAAAGGTATTGTACGTAAATAGATCTGAATATATGCAATTCAAAGTTGCATTAGAAACATGTCATTGTGTTTAAGTCTCTTAACAGAGCAGGACTTAATAGTCTTTTGTAATTGAGGTATATCCTAACAGATTACCAGAAGGTTGACTCATGATAGTAGCATCGGTCTTACCTAAAGCCTATTGACAGTCTAAGAAGGAGGCTGACTCAAGGATGGTAGTAAGATTAGCATAAAGCCTATTGATAGTCTAGAGACTAATTCAAGGATGGTAGCATAGATGCCAGATACTAAGTGACAACCTATGTATAAAAATCCTCTAACAAGGTCACACTTAACTGTGTGTTTATAACCTTTAACAGGGTTGGCTCCTAACAGGGCTCACTTCATAAGAGTGAAAATTTGGGGTACCAGTCCTAGTAGTTTTTCTCTTAACAAGGTTTCCACGTTAAAACCCTTGTGTTATGTGTTTATGGTTTATTACTTTAGTGTTTTACATTTCACATAAGACTTTATGGATTGACTGGTATACTCTGCATATTTACTGAGTATCGGTAAATATGTTTTACTGCTTATTGGTTATCAAGGAGAAGAAGGATAGACAAGGTAAACCGACAGATAGTTATTTATTTCAAGTATTTCAAAGGCATACATCTTGTAGGGACTTAATAATCTGAGGTGTATTAATTGGTGGATTAAAGTTTAAAAAGATAACTTTTTGAGGCCACTGATTCACCCCCCCTCTCAATTATTACTAACAATTGGTATCAGAGCTTGTGTGCTTAGAAGGAAGGTTTCAAGACCTAAGTAAAGATCACAAGATGAACAGACGAGATGTGCCC
>MU226813.1:1631332-1641739 GCA_018584345.1 Thuja plicata
GATCCTTTTTTATTTGAACTATACAATTGAAAAATCAATTGCATAATTTGATTAATCCCTTTAGGCTTGGATTTAATTATTTGATTTCATGATTATTTGATCTTTTAATTTGATTTGAATTTTGTTCTTTTGATTTGATAAATGTCCATTTTATTTGCATTGAGATGATATTTTGAAGCATTTGGCTGAGATTTACAATTTGGAATGCTTGAGATACACCTGGTAAATTTTAGGTGTCTACAGTTCTGTAAAGCCTTTTTACCTGCAGGCAACTTGCATAATTTCCAGGTCTGATTTTTCAACAAGGAGTCTATTTCTTTTGTCATCCATCCTCCCACTCAACCTTGGTATATAGCTGCATATCTTCATCCTAATATTCTGGTTCACCAGCATCAGTTAATAATATAGAATACAAAGAGGGAGAAAACCTGTGAGGAGGTCTACTTCGCCTTGAAAATTGTCTAACATTCATTGGAGTTGGTGGTATTTTTTATTTTTATTTTTTGTTGTGGATCATGAGGAACCACTATAAATCATCTTTAGGAGTATCATCCAGCACTACATAATCATTTTCTTTCTTCTCATGCTGCCACAACTGATCTTTATAACAACACTTTCTCATTTAATATGACATCCCTACTTCTCAGAAATTTTATGTTCTCAAAATCCCAAAGTCTATAACCTAACTCATTAATACCATATCCAAAAAATACACATTTCTTTGATTTAGCTTCCAGCTTGGCTCTATTTTTAGAATCTATATGAGCAAATGCTTCACAAACGAAGGTTTTGGGAACATAATTTAACTCACCTTCTTACATTTCCATGCTTCCTCTAGAATACCACAACCCAAAGGAGTAGAGGGGCCTCTATTAATTAAATCAACAAAAAAAATTACAACCTCTTCCCACATGTTTAAGGGAAACCCAACATGCAAGCTCATAGTCCTTTCACGCTCCATCATTGTCATACTCATGTGTTTAGCTACTCCATTTTCTTGTGGAGTCCATGGAACTTTTTTCTACCTATGAATACCATTAGAGGAATAATAATCTTCAAATTATTTACTGCAGTAATCACCACCATCATCATAACTGATACATTTTAGTCTTTTACCGGTCTCATTCTCAACCAAGCTTTTCCATTTTTTAAAAGTGTCAAATACATCATATTTCTTCCTGAGGAAATAAATTCATACTTTCCTAGTTGCAGCATCAATTAATGTAACACATAATATAGAGATTCACCAAGGGAATATGCATGATCTTGTCCCCATACATCTATATGCACAAGCTCCAATTTTTCATATTTATTTTCCTTCCCACCCTTTACAAAACTAACTCTCTTTTATTTTCCATACACAAATTTAACAAAAATCCATATTGACACATTTTAGACCTAGTAAGACTTTCTTTGAATGAATAAATTTCATACCTTTTTCAATGATGTGCCCAAGTCTGTTGTGTCATAGTTTTGTTTCAGAATCCACAGTGAATGTTTCATGTTCTACTTGCTCAACTGCAGTAACCGTTCCTGAACATTGACTTTTCTCTATAACAATTAAAGTAGAAGGAACAATAAGAGTTGTAAAAAGATATAAGGTGCCTACTTTCACACCTTTTTATAATACTAAGGAACCTTTTGAAACCTTCCATTTTTATCATTAAAAGTAACTGTGTAACCTTCATCACCTAGTTTCCCTGCTGAAATTAAATTCCTACTCTACCTTGGAATGTGCCTTACCTCATGTAGTAGCAAACGATTCCCATTCTGAAACTTAATCTTAATTCTTCCCTTCCCAACAATCTGATAGGGCTCATTATCTCCCAAATAAACTAGCCCAAAATCCCCTTGCACATAATCAAGAAAATCACTTTTGTGGGGCGTAGCCTGAAATGAGGCCCCCGAATCTAGAACACATGAATCATCAGCATTTTCAAGGGAAAGAAGAAAAACATCCTCTTCATATTTATTACTTACCACATTTTCCTCCTTATTGGATTCTTATTTTTCTCCTTCTTTATTCTTCCAAGACCAGTAATCTTTCTTCTTATGACCTAGTTTCCCACAGTACCAACAATCATTTGTTCCTCTATATTGAGACCTCTTACCCTTTGATTTTCCTCATGATTTCCCATGACTTCCAGAATTATTTCCTCTCTCCTTTGGTCTACTTCTACTTTCTTCATTCAAAACACTACCTGATGTGGATCCACATGAGTTTTTCCTATGAATTTCCTCACTTAGAATAACATGAACATCATCATCAAATTTTAGGGTATTTGAACTAGAAACAAAGTTACTAACAATCATTACCAAGCCATTCCAGCTTTCAGGAAAAGAACAGAGAATTAAAAGAGCCCTAATTTCTTCATCAAATTTGGCATTAACATAAGATAATTGACTGGAAACTATATTAAACTTATTTAAGTGATCAACAACTGATCCACATTCTACCATTTTCATATTAAATAAATGCTTCATAAGAAATACCTTATTCAAAGAAGAATGCTTTTCATATAACTTCGCTAGGGTTTCTATCAACTCTTCAGTTGTCTTCGCTTTTATAATATTAAATGTCACCGATTGTGCCAGGCATAAAAAAATACTACCAAGTGTCTTTCTATCCAAAATATCTCAATCCTCATCAGACATTCATGTCGGTTGCTTAGATTTTCCTCCCAAAGGACACCATAAATCCTTCTAATAGAGATAGTCCTCCATCTGCATTTTCCATAACCAAAGTTTTTTCCTATTAAACTTCTCAACCTTCAACTTACCCTCATCTTCCATTACTCCCTCTCAAAAATGAGACTCTCAGTCAACCTTGAGACCTTCTTGAAGAGGACAACTAAAAAAAACCCGCTCTAATACCACTTGTTAGGATTAGAAGACAAAAATATAACAGTTACATACAAATATACCCAACAATGCAAAGGATTAAATCACACATAAGTAGAATGTGGTTCACTCAATCCTGGGCTACGTCCACCAAACATAGAGTCCAATATTATTATCCAGTAATTTCAACTAATTACAACTAGTGATCCCTTGTAGCACAATACCGTTGCAAAATCTACAATACTTCTTCACTCTAACAATCCATAACTATAACACCATTTTTCTTATAGAAAAGCCTAACCCTAAAAATTGCTTGATGGGTCAACCTAAGGAATGTTTGATGAGTCAGCCTAGGGAAATGGTTGATGATTCAACCCAAAATTGCTTGATGAATTGAAAAAAAACGTATATTACTTGCCTTTTTAGTCACCACAAATCAACACTATAGCCACCGCCCTAGTGTTATCAAATTTTATTTTTCAAAGTATTTCATAATGTATGTCCACGGAAGTGAATACAACCTAGCTATTGTACTAACCCAAAAGTGTGCAAGTCAAAATGAGGAACATCTTGTTGCTTTCTACTCAACAACACTCAAGGATTATGAGGCCAAGTATAATTATATTGAAAAATAGGCCTTTGATTTGGTTAAAGCTCCTAATATTTCATACATATGGTTGTTGGAAGTGATATCATGGTGTATGTTGCACACCCCAATGTGTGAGAATATATCATGGAGGGTGAAATTACTTAGAAAAGAGCTAACTAGATTACCAAGATTATGGAATATGATATAGAGAAAACACCAAACCAAGGTAATCCAAGGAAAAGGTCTTTGTGAGTACATTGCTAAGGAATTTGAAAGAGTAGAAGGAATAGAGGAATTAATTACCGTCAACCAGACTGAGGAGATAAAATATTAGGTGGTTGACCAAGTAAACTTCATGCAAATAGGCAGGTATCCTTCTCACCTCCCCACAAATAAGAGAACATATTATAAGTTGGAAGGCACAAAATTTTTCCTCGTCGAAGGAATCTTTTTTAGAAGAAATTTTAATGGAGTCTTGCTAACATGTGTAAATGAGACTCAGAGGCAGAGGATACTAGAGGAGATGCATAATGGTTCCACTGGTGGGAATTTTTCTACTAAGACCACTGCACTCAAAATTATGTAGGCTAGTAAATTTTGGCCAACAATGTTTGTAGATTATTTTGAGCCAGTTAAGAGATGTATGAAGTGTCAATTCTTCATCAAGAGATGGAAAAATTCAGCTATGTTGTTGAAACTTATCATGGTGGATGAACCTTTTTCTCAATGGGGTTTGGATTTCATTGGGATGATTAATCCTCCCTCAAGTGTTGGGCATAAATGGATCCTAACTACCACAGATTACTTCACCTGGTGGATGGAAGAAAAATTACTAAAGAATGCCCACAAAGAATGAAATTGTCAGCTTCCTTGAAGAATTGGTGTCAAGGTTTGCTCCTCCTAAGACATTAATTTTAGATAATGCAAAAGATGATTTTGGAACTAAGATGTCAAACTTTGCACTAAATAATGGCATCTTCTTGAAAACATCTTCCAATTATTATCCTCAAGGAAATGAGATAGCTAAATTAACAAAAAATAATATGGTAAGAATTATAAAAAGGATTGGTTCATAACACTATCAAGAATGGCATAAGCATATAGAAATTGCTTTCTAATAAAATAAGATCACTCCAAACTAGGTTCTCAAGACCTCACCCTATGAATTGGTTTACAAAAAAGAAGAAATTCTCCCAGTTTCCATGGAAATTCAAACTCTGCAACTCCTCAAATCAATATAATTCAAAGAAGATGGCACCATGAATATAAGGTTGGTGGAGTTTCTAAACTTACAAGAGAAATGTGAACATACTCATAATGATATGACACGACATCAGGGATTTTTCAAGTGGTGGATTAATAAAAGAATGGTAGATCCAATTTCAAAGAAAATAATCTAGTCCTAAAGTACAATTAAAGCGCAATTAATCTAAGGAAGCTTGAAAAATTTGATGCCCTATGGGAGGGTTATTTTCTACATTTTTTGTTGCAAAGAAGGCAACACTTTTGAGCTTAAAGGTATAGAAGTTGATCCTTTTAAGATCTCAGTAAGTGGGATCCACCTCAAACATTTTCATTAATGGTCCTTAATTTCCCCATGTACATAATAGGTTAGTCATGCTTTGTGTTTAATAATTATTGCTCGGTACAATAGCCTTGTTTTCTATCCCCAATCTCTCTGATTTTTGGGTCTTTCTTTTTCCCCATTTGTGTCGATCTGTATTATCATAAAAATTTTGAAGTAAAATCCTTTAGCTATCATGTCAATCCCTCAACACTTGCTAGCGCCTCATTTTCTTAAATGATGATGAGTCCAAGTAATTTTTACTCTTCCTTTTCTATCTTCATAACCCACAAAAATAAAGAAAATTAATGCACACACATGAATATTTATTACCTCATTTTATTTTGTGCTATCAAAGCCAAGTAGTTTTAGGTGAGTCGCAGAAGAAGTCTTGAAGCATATTGTAGAGCGAGTTATTGTAAGTGCATATTCTTTACCACTTTGTTCAATAAATGACTCTTGTTGTGTCATAGGTCGTAAGAATGAAAAATTTCTTTGCAAACATATAATATGTTAGGGCACCCGGGTTCTCAAAACCTAAATCTTAAAATACAGAGGTCAAGAAAATTGAAAATGCCAGAGATCCCATGCTAGTTACAGACCCCGTGGAAGATTTCCAAGACCCATTGTTGGCCATGAATACCAAAGGCCACGGAGAGGGAGAATTATATAGAAAAATTGATCTTAAGTATACCCCAGTCGGTTCTAGAATCTAGCACAGTGGCAGACCTCAATACCTAGTGCCAAATGTCCATCCATGCCAAGAGTTAATTGAAGTAATGACAACACATTTTAATACAAATAGTGGTATTCTACAACATAGAGGGATCAAAGTGATCATAATCCCTGGCACGGTGAGACATATGCTCTAGATTTCCCATTATCCAATAAATATAATTCCCTTTGTTAAGACAAAGCTTCAATATGAATGGGCTTAGGCAACTAACCCATGAGATTTTCTTGAGCAAGAGTTACAAACTTAACTCCCTGCTAAACCAAGGTTTCCCACACATTGTTTAGAATTCAAATGATTCGCAAGATATTTTCTCTATGTTAGCTTTCAGTTATGGCATAGAGGAAGGTGATGTTAGAGAATAATTTCAAGTTTCCATGGCTTACTAGTTGAAGTCTCTTTACAAACTAATCATCCAATATGATTTCCCTGGCATTATTGCAGTTGACATAACCCAACAACTGCAAGATTTTTATTTCTCTCATATTTTTAGGTACCCATCTCTCTTGGTACATATTCTTTTGTCTCAGAACTTTGTTTTCTTTGTAAAAAAATTGAACCTAGATATGGGAGATATAATAAGAAAGAAAAATCAGATTTCTGCATGGACCCCAATTTTGAATAAACCACATGATTATGATCTTTTCCTGACACAATTATTGAGATGGACCATGCATATCCTTTTAGACCATTTTGATGAGGTTCGATTAATTGCAACTCATATTTCTTGGTTACAAAGATGTGAAATTCCTATGGACTGGTTCTATGGAGCCAATTTTACCATTATTAGGGTTCACAATTTTAAAAAGAAACATTTCATATTGGTGTAACTAATGCAGTGATGGTAAGTGATGTGATGGTATAGATTTGGTGTTGAGATGATCATTTATTATGTTGTCGTTGATGTCAAGTATTGACCTACTATTCGTAGTGTGTTGCCAAGTATGTGAGAAGGATGAACAATGTGTTACAAGTGGTTTTAGTGGTTGTGATCCTAAGAGGTACTTGGGAATGTCTTTAAATGTTAATTGTATTATCTCAACTGTTCAATGTATGATTTGTGTACATTATGATTGATTGCAGTATGATAGGGCAACTACTAGAATAGTCTATGACTGGAAATGAGTGATTTCATTGGTTTATCAAATACATAATGAGTTAGGTGACGCAATCATAGAATTTTGTTGTTGATACTATGTTTAGTTCATGGTTATGACCGGGACTGATTTGGATTATCGATAAGCATGTTTTGTGGTTACAGAATTTTTTTCAGTGAAAGGTGACAATTCTCTTGAGCTACTAATGGTAGATCTTGTATTGGTGATCAATAATCAAGTTGTGATGAATAATTTGTATTCTAGCTATCATGCTAACATGTCTCAATTCATTTTTAGTGATGATTTGGCATTACATTGATTGAGGTAGATATTTTATCAAGATGAAGGCTGAGTTGGTCAAAACATATTTGATTGTTCTTGATAAAATAAATTAAAAGGGTCTATCATATGGCCAACCTATTTGGTAGAGATGTTTGTTATATTGGGATGTGTGTTTCGGCATGATCTCTCTAAGTGCGAAGATTGAAACAATGATTTCAAATGTGTTAGGTGAGATTTAGGGTGGTGGAAGGATTAGGGATTTAGCAGTGATATTTATAGCATGAAATTGAATATTTGTGTTTGTAGATCATGGATGTGAAGATGCGATCAAGCTAGGTTGTACCAGATCCATCTAAGAAGAGAATGTATGTGTTACAAAGGATCTGATCAAGCAAAGGAGTTTCTATTTCTAGATCAAGTGAGCCTAACATGTCTTCTATTATAAATCCCTTAACTGGGTAGACCCTAATAGGTCTTATTTGTACATCTCTTAATAGAGTAGCTCATTAACTTGAGTTTTACATATCCTAGTAGAGTTACTCCTAACATGGTAAATCTCCTAATAGGGCTAGAGATAAATCCCATAGCTGGGTGGCACCTAACAGTGTCTTTGTAAACTCCTAACAGGGTTAAGCTCCTAACAGGGTGTACTTCAGAAGAGTACATTATTTTTGGGTCTTCATTCCCACTATGTTTTTCACCCATTTGGGTTTCCACATAAAAAGCTTTGTGTTATGCATTATGGTGGTTGTCTTTATTTGATTAAGTTTCATTTGCTTATCAATTGGTAAATTTGTGAATGTTGGTTTTAAGTTGAAAAAGTGGAAATTTGCATATATCTTTGATTACTGATTCACACCCCCCCCCCCCTCTCAATAATATTGGACCCTTAGGACTAAAAATTGGTATCAGATCTTTGGTTCTCTTTGTTGTGAAGATTAATATCTTGAGGTCAAGATTCGAGAATGGTGAGGAATGAAGGTCCTAAATTCACAAGGAAGAACTACTCGGTGTGGAGTGGTATAATTAAGCTTTATCTAAAAGGGATGGGAAACTAGTATTAGAATCATGTTGTTGATAAGCATGTTGCAAAAACTGGGACTCTCAATACAGATTGGCTAAGGGAATGGCAAGAGAATACTATAGCTATGGAAGCCATTGCAATTATATTATTTGATGCAGATTTTGTTGATATCCAAGATCTTGAAACCGCCTATGATGTGTGGGAGATATTGAAGTTAGTGTATGGTGGTGAAAAACATGTGCAGAAAGATAAGGTTGACAGTCTGAAAGGAAAATTTGATGACATGAGGATGGTTGAAGGTGAAAACAATGAGAAGTATGGTCAGAGAATTAAAGAAGTGGTTTTTTCTATCAAAAGTGTTGGTGGAACTATTAAAGATGATGATGTGGTAAGTAAAGTATTGAGAACCTTTTTACCTCTTTACGCCATTATGGTTTTGAATATTCAGGAGTTAATATCTTTAGGAACTAGAATTGTCACTCTTGATGCATTGATTGGAAATTTTACTGCATTTGAACTTAGCAATTATGATAATAGTGTTCTAAGAGTTGAAGCTAGATTTAGGGAATCTATGTCTCTTGTGCCTACAAGGAAAGGAAAGGAAGTTAATCATGAATCTTCTACTATGTCAAGTTACTCTAATGGTTATGATTCTATATTTTCTGAGGAAAATAAACATGAATATTTGGAAACAGTGCTTGCTAGGAGATTACCTAGAGGAACTGGTAAGTACAAGGGCAAGCTACCTCTTAAATTCTTCTAATGTAACCTTTCTTTGAAGTATCCTAATGGTGATAAGAAGGAAAATCATAAGAGATTCAAGGATAAGAGAAAGAAGACTTGCTTTGTTTTTGTTGATGACGGGGTTACCGATGAGAAATATGAGGATAATGAAGAAGAATTTACCTTTTTGTTGTTAAAGAGGATTCCCCTGTAGATGGTGAAAAAGCCTTGATTTCTGGCATGGACCACAATGAAGAGTGGGTAATAAAGAGTAGTTGTATACATCATATGACTGGTGATAGTAGTAAGCTCACTAAGTTGGAAGAATGTGATGGTAGGAGTGGTAAGGTTTGCTAACAATTCTCCTTGCTTAGTAAAAGGAATAGGATCTATTGCACCAAATAGAAAAAAAAAAATGTGATGATGTTTATTCGGTAGAAGGTGTAGGGTATAATTTTTTTAGTGTAGCACATTTTGAATAACAAAAGGTTGTCTTGTAGAGTTTAAAGGAGGTGTATGCAGGATACTTGGAAGATATGGTGATCCGATTGCTACTGATATGTAGACTAAAGGTAACTTATTCCATTTGAATACTACAATAAAGATTTGTCTGATTGCAAAATTTGATGATAGTTGGTTGTGGCATAGGATATTTTTTCATGTTAACTTTGATAGTTTGTTCAAAGTAAGTAACATGAATATTTTTATAGGTTTTTCACAAGAAGTGAAACTAGACAATGTCATGTACAAGGAATGTGTGTTGGGAAAGATAACTAGCTCTATTTTTATCAGTAATTAATTTTCATCTGGAGGTATTTTGGATTTAATATTGTATCATATTAAAATGGAAGCACTTCCATGTTAAGAGTGTTTAGCCCTCCTTAGGGGACATTTTTGACCTCTATCATATCATCATCTTGTTTCTGCATCATCTCATGCTTCTATGCTGGTTCAGGACCCTGATTGGGCCTCTCCAGGCACCTCCTACCCCACCTGGAATATTTTCCAGGGGTTCTGACCCCCTGGGTCAGGGTCAACCTTGACCCTAACCTAGGTCAAATTCAACCTCAACCCTGACCTGGGTCCCCCTTTCAAATCAGGAAACTTGTCGGCTGTCGGGGCTCATCAAAAATTCAGTTTTCCCGCTTCCAGGTCGGCTATTTCAGGTTTTGAAGCATTAATTCCTAAATTATATTTAATATAGGTCCTTTTCTATGGGCATGGGTCTAATTAGAATTTGATTATCCTATGTAGGCCTCCTTATAATATTGTTCCCTAATTTCATATAAAAGGAAGCATTTCTCTCTCATTTTCTCTAAGTCTTCCAAGTGCAAAAAAGCTCTAATCAAGATTTTTCTCAAGCATCCATTGTTCTCAAGCTCTCAAGGTGTTCAATTATTCTTCTCAAGCATTCAAGTGCTCCATTTAAGATCAAGGATTCAAGCTTTCAAGCCTTTGAAGGGATTAGGTGCCAACATTCAAGATTCATCATTCAAATCCTAGATCTAGCCATCATGGTGGTGTGATCTTCCTTCAAGATCCTTGGTGCCTCTT
>MU226813.1:1652988-1664711 GCA_018584345.1 Thuja plicata
TCTATCTATACTTCCATATTGTTGGTAAGGTTGCAAATCTTTACCTAGATAGAAGCAAACCCACTATGTCTCAAATTTCACTAAAAGCCACATTAGAGAGTAGTGCAAAGGATGCTATGGACATGGAGATCAAAAATTTTATGGTCAAGATGCAGAAGAGGTTCAGGATACCGGAGAAGATTGTTGAAAAGTATAAGGAAACCATATGCTTCATGGTAGAGATTGACTACACTTGCATGGAGGCAGTTGAGCCTAGAACTAAATGGATTCATCCACTTGGGTATGAAGTGGAGGAACATGTATTGGAAGGATATGCACAGGTCCTTTTGTCTGCACCCAAAGATCACAATGAGCCCAAATGGGGAACTTATAGAGAAAATACTAATGAAGTTTAATCTACTCTATACAGTGTTGATAACAAAAGAAAGGCATCTAAGTTTACATCAAGCATTCTAAAAGTTCATGGTGTCACTCAAGAAGATCTTGACAAAGCTAGAGAAGCCAAGATAGCCAAAGAACTTGAGAAGACTGATGACATCCAGAAGAAGAAGAAAGTAGAGAGCACCTTTGTGCCCTCTACCACCATTGACCTAGACCCATCGCCACCTTCTATACCAAGCAAGAAGTCTAGAGGAAGGAAGCAAGCGCCCACAAATCACCCATCCTCAAGGAACACACAGAGCATAGCAAGGAACACTCAAAATCCTCCTGAGGTAGGATTCAGACCTAGTCTAAATGTCTTAAAGAACAAGATTGTTAATGAAGGTAGACTACACACACTTGCCAAGGTTTATGACAAGTATCAAGAGATAGATAAATCTGAGATACATTCTATGATCATCTCTCGTATGATTAAGTTTAAGAAATCAATTCTAGAACTCAAGATAGTGATACCTGATAAGTTATGGAACATACTAGAAATAATGAAGAGACATGCAATTGAAGAAGATATGAGAATTAGGGAAGAAACTTTGGATAATCTTCTCCTTGTATGCTCACATGATGAAAAGGAAATTTTTTTAGATCTGGTGAAACCTCATCTCAAAACTAAGACAAGGACACTTCATATTATGAACATGAAATATGACTTAGTTGGGAAAGAGATAGAAAAATCTTTTGCACAAGTGTTTATGGATAGACACATGTATCCATCAACGACGCCTACAACAAAGGTAACTCTAGCTCCTGCCAAACAGGTTACAGAACAAGTGATTCAAAATGAACTTATGATAGGTCCATAGGTTTTAGCGCCCTTAGTGTCAATAAATTTTGATATAGCAAAAGACTCAGAAGATACTATAGTGGTTGATAATATCAAGATATCCATGACAGCATCTAACAATGACATGGACAAAGTTGATAAAGAATTTGTAAGCACTGAAGAGATGTGCACTGATGATACATCTGTACAACAAGATGAAGTTCCCTTCAATGATCCAATAGACTTGGATAAAGAGAAAGATACTCAATATATTGTGACACCGGTCAAGGGGATGCCAATAAAGATTGAATGCATGGACACCAGTAAAAATACTATATTCACTCCATCCACTTTACCATCTACTTCATTGTTTTCAAGGTTAACTCCTGACTCAGCAAGTCTAGATGCGTGGGGAGAAGAGGACTTAATAAAGATTAGCATTCTAGCTATGGAAAAAGCCAAAGAAAAACAAGTTATGAGGAACCCTCTCTTCTTGGAATCAGTAAACATATTGAATGATCTAGTGCCTGTAGACATGAAAGTAGCCAAAATTCAATCATTTGAAGATGTCGACAGCATTCTAAAAAGCTTCAAAGCATACTTTATAGATCTAGTAGACTCTGCTACTAGAATTGCAGAAGATGAGTATAAAAAGGAAAGGTTGAATGAACTAGTAAAGAACTTTGCCTTAGACTTAAAATATTTAAAGATTAGGAAATCTATATTGAAAGAATTGGCAGCTAAAGGTAAGAAGGTTATAGCAAACTGCAAGGATAAAGTAAAGTTCACCTCTGAACATATCAAAAAGATAGAAGAGGCAGAGATCATGGTGGACAGTATTAGAAAATTAGTTGAGACATCCACGCAAGACATGAACATCTGTAAAAATGTCTATCAAGGTCAGTTGGACAAAATTGAAAAGGCTAAGTTGGAGATCAGTAAGATAAGAGACATACAAACTCAGTTGAGAAATGCACTTGCGCCCTCTCTAGCAGTTATGAATGAGAACATCATACAGATTGATGTCAGCATTGTGACATATGATCGAGGTCCCTGCATGGATTTGATAAAGATGGAGAAGCTGACATATGCCTTATGCGTGAATCTTCAGACAGTTGATGCAATGAAGGTATTATGGTAGAAAGAGATCCAATCTCTTCAGGTTGTGTACCCAGATGTTTACATGGAGTAAGTATCTAGAAGACTTACAAGTTTTGGACACCTTTTTCATTAATGACAAAGGGGGAATAATAGAGAATGTGTATATATGGGGATCAGTATATGTATATATTAAAAGATGCTATGATAGTTTTTTCTGATTAAGTCATTTTGAGAAACTTGGCCACATTCCTTTGTTGCCATAAATGACAAAGGGGGAGATTGTTGGCAAGTTGAATTCCTAAGGATGCATGACTTATTTTATGTTGTCATCATGGCAACAAAGTAATACTAAGTTTCTATCTAAGTAAACTTAGAAGACAAAATGACTAAGTATGGCAAATAGGACAAACAAAGTTATACAGTGATTAGCACATCAGTGCACGTGCGAGCGACTAAATCAGAGTATGTGCGTTCAGATATATGTTCTATGTTTCATGTACATACTAAGTCCAGACATGCATGGTATGGCATGATAGTATGAAGATATTACAGACAGATTAGTGCACCAGTAGGCCAGAAGACAGAGCATGAAATCCGACTAGTGTTTTGATCAGCATATATTATTTTGTTATGTAAAGGCCAAGCACCTATGATAGTGTATTTTTAATGATGTAATTAGTAATGTTGTAAACATGCTTAATCCAATTAGTTTGGAAGTGTTGTGTATTATGTTTTAGGGCTGACCATAAGTCTTGTTTTGGGTCACGTCTATTTGGGCATGAACTTATAAGTATGTAATGTAAAGTTATGTTACAAGTGTCGAAGAATATGCATGATAAAGACATAGAAGAGCAGTATAATGAAGTCAGTATGAGATAAAGCTCTTTAAGAGAGTAAGAGCATCTGTACATAAATGGAACTGATCAGACAATAGTGTCATCATAGCAGTTCATTTTTTATATAGTGTATATCAACTATCAGAAGGTTGTAGCCTTCACCTTATTGGGCAATGAGCTCAGGTAGTGAGCCAAACACCTTTAACAGGGTTTTGTAATAGAATCCTAATAGGGTCTAGACTCCTAATAGGGTCATTGTACTTGGATTGTAAAGACTACTCCTAATAGGGCAAAGGAACTTTAACAGTTCATTATACTAGTTCAATATTTGTGGGTACTAATTCCCACCAAGGTTTTCCTCTGATCAAGGTTTCCCCGTAAACATATCATATGTTATGATTTCTTGTGTTAAGCTTCATTGAATGTATGTTTGATTTATGTTTAAAGTGTTGAAATATAATTAATAGACAAACACTAATTCACCCCCCCCCCTCAGTGTTTCTAATAGTTAATACCCCTACTCGAGCATAATTAAAGTAATGTTTTTGCATCATTACAATGTTTTGTATTAAAAATATTAGTTGGATTGATGTAATAAGGTGCTACTCCTTAGGGGAGCATTCCGTGGAAAAGATACTGGATTCAACATCCAAGGAGAAGAAGTGATCTATGGTATGGCATCTTTGGCATTGTTGTCAAAGGGGGAGAGAAGTACTAAAAAGTGGCGAGCAAACAGATGAGAAAGAAAGTCATATCAGAGAGACAAAGAGAAAGGGGGAGACACATATTCAGAGTCGAAGATTCAGTACAAGAATACAAGAAGAGAAGGTTATCTAATTGATAAGATTGTTGTGTTGCCATCAATGCTAAAGGGAGATATTTTTAGCATAACTAATGTAGTGATGGTAAGTGATGTTATGATATATATTAGGTGTTGAGGTGGTCAGTTATTTTGTTGTCATTGATGTCAAGTATTGACCTAGTGTTCTTAGTGTGTTGCCAAGTATGTGAGAAGGATGAAAAATGTGTTGCAACTGGTTTTAGTGGTCTTAATCCTTAAGGGAGACTTGGGAATGTCTTTAGATGATAAAAATTTTATTGAAACTATTGAATGTGTGATTTGTGTAAGTTATGATTGATTGCAGTATGACAGGGAAACTACTAGAATAATTTGTCACTAGCAATGAGTGATTTGATAGGTTTATAAAATCTATGATGAGTTAGGTGACCTGATCATAGAATTGTGTTTTTTATAGTGTATTGAGTTCATGGTTATGACCTCAACTGATTTGGATGATTAGTAAGCATGTGTTGTGGTTACTGAAGTTGTTTAAGTGAAAAGTGATAGTGCCCTTGAGCTACTGATGGTAGATCTTCTACTGGCGATCGATAATCGAGTTGTGATGAATCATTTGTGTTCTTGTTATCATGTTGATCTATCTCAATTCATTTGTGGTGATGATTTGGCATTACATTGACTGAGGTAGACATTTTATCAAGATGAAGGATGAGTTGGTCAAAATGTGTTTGATTGTTCTTGATAAAAATAAATTGTAAGGGTCTATCCTATGGCCGACCTTTTTGGTAGAGATGTTTTTTATATTGGGATGTGTGTTTTGGTGTGATCTCTCTGAGTGGGAAGATTGAAAAAGTGATTTCAAATGTGTTAGGTGAGATTTAGGGTGGTGGAAGGCTTAGGGCTTGAGTAGTGATATTTATATCATGAAATCAAAGATTTGTGTGTGTAGAACATGAATGTAGCGGTATCCAAATGCTTCTAGAAGAATATGACACTTATATAGTTATATTGGACTTCAACCATGCAAAGCCTTGAGATAAAGTTGAATTGATGGAGGAGTCTCAAAATATGATATCCTATGATTATCTAAAGCTTACTCATAAGCTGGAGAAAAAAGAAAAGGATCTCTAAAATACAAAGAACATTGTAGATGGCCTTAAGGTACAAATCAGGGCCATCAAGAAGGATATTACAAAACTTCAGAATGATCTACAAGAGAAGACTTCAGAGGAGATTGAGAAAGAGACAACCAAGCTAGAAAAATTCCAAGAAGATCTAGATAGAGTCAAGCTGGTAGAAGATAAAGAGAGGGAAAGGTTATCTAAGCAATTGGAGGTCAAGGAGAAGAATTATCCCAATTGGGGCAATATTTCAATGATGCCATAAAGAACCTACAGGATAAAGACACCAAAATAGATAAGGAGAGAAATGAGTCTTCTCAGTGTTTCTTTGAGTTAAAATATTGATTCAAGGAGTCAGAGAGAGAGGGAATCCCTAAAGAGGAACTTGCAAGAGTGATCTAGTGAATTGGTTCAGAAAGACAAGGATCTAGTAACTAATATAACTCAGAATGGACGTATTAAACATGAGTTGCGATCAAAAGAAATGCAATTCCAGGAAAAACTTCAAAGTTTAAAGGAAAAAACTATCAATTGAGAAGGAGAATGTTGGAAATGCATTGGATTCATTGAAAAACAAAGATAAGGAGTTGGCAGGGTACCAACAAAAATTAATAGACATGTAGTCGTGCGTTATCTAGTTGGAAGAGGTCATTAAGATTCAAGATGATCAAATCAGGCAATTACATATTTCCATCATGATCCACACCCCCATGAGTTGTACATTGTTGGTGCATCAATTTTATATTTCCTTTTGGAAAAAATTGAGGCATCAACTTGGGCCTAATACTAGTCTTAAAATTTGTGGCAAATTTTTCACAGTTAAGTGTCGAGGTTGAAACTTCTCTGGAGGCATCCCAACAATAGATTTCTTCTAACATATTAGAATCAAAGAGTTTAATTTGGTAGTTGGGATCATAGATCAGAGGCTTGTAGCAGTGAAGTTTGGGGATTTCATTAAGCGTGGAGAAGCAATTGTGCATGCGAGAGAGTGCCTTAAAATGCTAAATTCTTCCATCACACAAACGAAATAAAATTTTGATGCATTTATACAAGTCATCTTTCCTTTCCCTTTAGGCCATATGGTTCACTATAAGGGGAAGAGAAGGTTAGGAAATTGATGGAGGAGAAATGACAGGATCACTTTTATGAGTATATTCTAGGACCTAAACCCAAGATCACTTAGGTCAGGGAAATTCTAGATCCCCTGGATTTCCTTCAGTTCAATCTAGATGCAATGTGAGGCAACATGGTCATCTTAAAACTTTCTGAGAGAATATTTCACTCTATAATTCCTTTTGGAATTTCAAACTTCATAGCTTTCCATGTAGTACGAAGTGGGATCCTTTGCAGTCTTCACTAACCATGCTCTAAATTTTCATAGTTTTATCCCCTTCCCCTTTCTTTCTACAAGTGCCAGAGTTTTTGGATTCAAACCTTCTAGGCAAGATCCCCAGGAGTCATCAATTTTTGTATATTCCTATACACATAGCCACTAGTTTCATATGGCATTGATCTGCTTGGGATTTTATTTTGAGGTCAAAGATCACCTTAGCATGGATCCCTTTTCCCCTTTGTGTGGCCCCCTTTTTTCTTTGATTGTAGGATTTTCTTTCTCAGACACATGTCATGCCCACAGAACTCTAGAGGCGATGGTGTAAAGGTTTCTTTTTAGAAACCTCATCGTTGAAATGTATGTCTGAATGGATTTTGGATAAAGTTTGTTATCAACTATTGTAGCTGAGAATGATTGCACCCAACAATTTTTTATTCATTTGGATCCATGTCAAGCAGATCACACTACCATTTTCTAGCATGCCAACAACGGTTTCCTTAATAATCATAGTAATGATGTTTCTGGATGGTTTCCTTTCCAATGAGGTCATTTGTTAAGGGGGAATATTTTCTATTTGTAGGAATTTCTTTAGACCCGAGGAGTTGGTGCTTTTCAAAGGGTTAGATTTTTTGTATTTAGATAGAGATTGATATTTTTACTAGCAAGACTATTTTTTCTTGATATTTTTCTAAGATACATACTTGTAGACTCTATTTCTATCAGGTTTATGTTCATTAAAAGAGTATTGTGCTCGACTGAGCCTTTTTAATTTTGGTTGATATTGAATATACCTGAAATCTATGTCATATTTATGAGTAATTTTTATCTCGATAGACTCTAAAATTTATGTAAGAAGTTACTTTTAATAATGAAACATGTCTGAAACTCTTCCAATAAAACTAATTAAGTATCAGAAAGTGTTTCATGTTTGTGATGTTGTCAAGGAGTGAATAGATGAATAGGATACCATCAAATTCATTTACTATTTTTTAGTTTGTATAGATGCACCCTTGAAATGATATGAAAACTTTAACCTGTGTCTAAGATCTCGTTATCTTGTTCTCATTTTCAACAATGAAGTGATTGCGGTATACTATGCCAAATCATGAAATGGTTCATGCATTCTGATTTGTATGAGTTATATGATTTTATTGATAAAATACTTTTGAGTTTTAATAAGTGAGATGATTTGGTGCATCACCCTAGTTTAGTTTCATTCCAGGTTTCTCCCTTTTTTCATCTCCCCTATTCATGAAGAGTCGGCTTCTCAATCTTGAAGGTTTTTTGGAATGGTAGCTTTTGGTCCCACACTATTCAAACTTCCTAAAGGCCTGTTACCTTTCTAAGTTGAAAAATTCAGGAACAACAGTTATCTAAGGAGATACAAAGAAAATAATATGAGATGGATAAGGAGGCCTTTTCTACTTGTGGTATAATGATGGAGAAAGACAAGAAGAAGGATAAGAAGGGTAAATCCAAGTCTCTAAGGAGATCTAGGTCTCCTTGTAAAAAGGCCAAGGCAAAATTTTGGAACTACAACAAACATGGTCATCCGCAAAAAGATTGCAAGAGGAGAAGAAAAAGAAAGGTAAAAAGGATTTCTCTTATTTTGACTCTAAAAATATCCTCTCAAGATGAAGTATATTTTTTTGTTACAGCCTTGGAAACACATGCATTTGAATATTTGTGGTTGATAAATTTAGTTTCCTCTTTCCACATAACCTCTCACAAAGGTTAGTTTTTAAATTACGAAGAGTTTGATGGTGGGAAGGTGTATTTGCTCACCTAAATGTTGTTTTACATGGATGAGTCAAGATCAAATTCCCTGATACTAGAGTGAAGTAGATTGATGGTGTACTACATATCCTTGGTTTGGCATGAAACCTACTTTCATTTAGAAATTTTGGTGATGTGGGTGTACAATTTGTTTTATCGTGTGGTGGATGCAAGGTGACAAAATAATCTATGGTGCTCGTGAAGGGCGTTCAAATTTGTACCTTTTACAGGCTATATGCATGCAAAACTCAGTGTAATAATGCTTCTATGAATTCCAATAAAATAAATTTGGCTTCTTCATCCTCACCATCAGATCAACTAGAGAAGAAAATTGTTATATCTACTTTTGATGGTCATAACTTTTAGGTACCTAAGGGTGCAAATGATTTGGAGATGAAGCTCCTAGTTGAGAAGACTATGTTATGGTACCAGAGGCTTGGTCACATCAGTGAGAAGGGTCTTAGAGCCCTAAAAAAATGAGACCCTTGTTAAAGGCCTTGATGATTTTAATCTCAAGTTAAACTTCTATGAAAATTGTGTTTATAGTAAACAACATCATGTTTATATTTATTCCAATTCTCACAAATATTCTGGGGTTTTGGATTATATTCATTCATATGTTTTTGGTCCAGTTAATGTAACTTAAATATATAGATTTGTGTATTTTATATATTTCATAGATGATTATAGTAGAAGGACATTTGTGTATTTCCTCAAAAGTAAATCTAAAATGTCTTGTCAATTTAAGGAATTCAAATCCTTGGTTGAAAATTAGACTAGTAGAAAATTAAGTGTTTGGGGACAGGCAATGGTGGTGAGTTTTGTTTTGTAAATTTTGGCAAGTTTTGTAAGGAGCATGGGATTGAGAGAAACAAGACATATCCATACACCCCACCAAAAAATAGATTTGTACAAAGGATGAATAAAATGCTGATAGAGAGGGTTAGGTGTATGTTGTTCTCTCTATGGATATTTTTTTGTCATTAGTTAAGGCAAAGTCATATGGGTCAAAATATTCAATCGATGAAAAGGAGAAAAGAAAATATATGAGCAGTCGGTAATGTACACTAAGAAAGGAAGTGAAGTCAGTAAAGAATAGACACTACATCATGCCTACAATCACCAAATACCAAGTGCATATGAAGTACATAGAGTTGACAGTTATCGAGTGCTAAAGGTCAAGTTAACCAAGCAAAGATAAGTTAGTCTACCGAGTTACTTAATTGATTATAAAGTGACAAGGACGCATTTAATGAATTGATACAACATTAATTGTGATTCTACAATGCATGAAGATTAGTTTGCTACATGATCAAGATAATTCAAAGAGAAGATCTAAGAAGCATATTAATCTATTAATCAAAGATTGTTATTTCCAGGAAAAACACCAAGTACTGAGGTAAAAGTGACACAATCACCAAGCAAAAAATCAGATCTAATGGTTGAAATAAATTATCAATGACCTAATGCATAAGATTAAGAGGCAATAAATCTTATACTTAAAGGATGATTTATAGTTTAGAATAGAGATGACAAAGGAGAAAAAGAGACAGAGTGATAATATAGAGAAGGTTGATATTGAAGTAAAAATATCAGACCAAAGCACCGAGCTGATATTTAGCTATAGTAGAGAAAATTTGAGCAGTGTTACAGTTTTTAATTGAGGTAACACAATATTTCAGAGCACATAGAGTGTGACCAGCATTTGTTATTGATGCAATATAGCATACATTGATAAGTTGTTAATACTATTGTATTGAGAGCAAGAAATCCCAATACTGGGTAGATCTTAACCGATTTGATATTTTTAAAACCTTTAATAGGGTACATCTCTATGTGTAGAGATTGTAAAATCCTCTAACCGGGTAACCTAACAAGTCTATGTATACTCTTAACCGAGTAAGCTATCAAAATGACTAATCTTTGTAAGCTCTACCCGAGCACCCTTTATGCTGCAGTTCGTGAAGGTTTTGGATGTCATCCCCACCATAGTTTTGTCCTCTAATAGTTTTGTCCTCTAACCAAGGATTTCTGCGGAAACAAAATCATGGAGTTATGAGTTTATTTACTTGAATGTTTTGATGTTATGTTTTATAAGTTTTATACTAGTTTCATTTCATGTTATTGAATTTGGTAAATAGCAAGCAACAGTATATTGTTATTGACAGTTTCAATTATAAAAGTTTGTGTGGTACTTATTCACCCCTCCCCTCTTAGTCCCAACTTTCCATAGTCATTCCAACAATTGGTATCAGAGTTATTACTCTTGATTTATAAGGTTTGACACATGATGTTCACTTACTGAGGGTTTTTAAGACATAATGGATAAGAATGGTACTCAGCTAAGTACATGACCAATTCAATTGGTTGGATGAACCTATCAACATCACTACGGACATATTGCATATCATTGTTGCATTCCCCATCGAAGACAACCCCAAGGCCAATAAGAAAATCAACAAGGGTAAGCTCACTGAGCTCACTAAAGCACAATGGGATGGCAGAGGGATGAGGATATCCATAGTGACAGACCCGAGTTATGGTATGCTTGTAATATCTTATCATACCGAGTGTTCCAATCATCCCGAGTGGATAGTGTACTATGTGGAGCAGTGGATTTGGCATACAAGATATTAAAGAAAGGACTTAAATTGGATGTATGAGAAATATTTCTGAAGCAATTAGAAGACAATATGAACACAATCAGAAAAAAATGCATAACACACTAAAGTTTGGTTCATTATTGGTATGTATTTTCTTCTATTATCATAATTTACTTCCCTCCATTGGATATGTAGTTTGGATCCCTGGAAGACCTATTCTTTATTAGATAAATGAGTATATACAGAGTTTAGGAAATAATTTTGATGCAATCATGTCTGAATACTTTCTGAGTTTCCAAGCAAGAATGCACAAGAGGTATAGGATGCCACCTCAACTGGTTGCAAAGTATCAAGATAATATATGTTTTGAGGTTGACACTGACACTTGTATTATTAAGTTTGTTGAGCCTTGAACTGAATGGATACAACCGACAAGATATGAACTAGATATTTAAATTGGATCACAAAAGATCAAAGCACTACTTGCTAAACCTGTTGATCTCAAATCTAAGAGGAATGGCACTTATGAAGAAGTGAAAGTAAGGAATAAGTAGAACATTGTGATACCTAAAGCAGTCAAGAAGACAAGAAAAATGATTGATAATCTATCCAAGACATTATGAGAGGATGAGACAAGTGTTAAAGACATAAATGATGAGAAATCTATTGTTGTTGTTGACAAACAAATTGCACTTATAACTTCACTGATCACAAGAGGCACTGGAAGAAACACCAAATATTTAGTGAAACCAAAAGAAAAGGAAGTTGCAGTGATAGATTAATCGAAAGGTAAAACATACATGAGAGGCCAAGGAGGAAAACCAACTGTATGCAATGAAAATACCTGCAGCTGCACAGCAAGTCAAAACATGCAAATACAAGATATACCAAATATTAAAAGCATGCAAGAGACTTGAAATACAACTAAATTCTCACTACAACCTCCGATGAGC
>MU226813.1:1665224-1724628 GCA_018584345.1 Thuja plicata
AGGAAAAGTCAACCCTCACCTTGGAAAAGGTGATTGTGCACATGATTAGAGGTAACCCACCTTTAATCCAGATTAGGAGAATAAATTAGCAAGAGGTGAATTTAGATAAAGTAAATAGAGATTAAATTAAAATAATTTTAATTTAATCAAAGTTTAGAAGAATATTAGTTAGTGGGGGAATAAAATAAATTAAATTTATTTTATAATAAGAGATGGAAGGATAATATATTAGTCACTAATTTAATATATTATAGTATTTAAATAGAATTTAAATACAAAAGGGAAAATGAATTTATTTAATTAAATTAAATTTAATTAAATAAATAGAAGAATATAACGATTATAGTCAATTATAAAATTAACCATAATGTTAAGGGAAAATATTAATAAAAATTAATATTAGTGTGAATGGACAATTTTAGGTGTCTACACCAACTATACATTCATGGAGGAAGCTAATACTTGAGAATGAGAGTGAAAATTAATTTGATAAGGAAGCTAAGTCAACACTTGTAGTAGATTTTTCAAGAGTTTCACAAAGTCTAGATGATTTTCTGCAAGAGTTAAAGAATACAAGAAGACTTGGAGCTTTTATGCAAGAAAAGTATGAGAAAAATAATGATGAAGATAAGAAAAATATTGAAGATTATATTGTGGTGATACTAATGAGATACAAATTGACCCCAATAGAGATAGAAAATAAGATACCAAAAGAATTGTATAATAATATTGATGCAAGATGGAAGTATGCACTTAATGCTGAAAGAGAAATGAGAGAGAGGTCACTTGTACATATTATTCCTAACCTCACACCATTTGAGATTACTGAAGCACTATAGAAATATGCAAGAAGATTTATAGTCAAGGAAGAGCCCTAAGAATCATGAATGGACATTTACTATATGTGGACAAGGAAAGTGATGCAAAATGGAGAGATATATTTGACATATCTACAACTGATCAACCTCATGCAACAAAGAATCAAAGTGAAACCATCACTAATGAGGTATAGGAAATCATGGGAAAAATAGATCCAATTGATCTTACCTTTGATAATGCAGAAGTAATCATTGAAGATGCATCAGAGGATATTGATCCTACAAGGAGTTGTCAAGGGATGAAGATGTAATGTACTTTCAAGTACCAAACACCAAGTACATAAATGTAGATGTTGCACCATTGCAGAGTACTGATCATGTATTTCTACAAGTACAAAGCTATTCTGCTATGCAAATTGGTACTATTAAAGTTACACAAGTTATGTAAATTGAGCCAGCAATTGACACAGGAAATGTAAATGATGATAACTCAGAGGCTACCAAGACTGAACATAAGAAGGATATCAAGTTGGAAGCTCCAACTAACACTAAAGGGCATAAGTTGAACACACCAATGACCAACACATCAAATGTTCAGAATGATCCAAATACACAAGATACAAAAATAAATATTTTAGGAATCAAATAAAAAAGGCAAGGATGTAGAGAAAGAAGAAACAAAACAACAACAGGAAGTGAAAGAAGAGGAGAGCATAGTCAGTCACCATACCAAGTCACCAGATGCAACAATGGCATCACATGCTAAACAGTTTACTAGAGAGAGAAAATTGAGTGAGAAGAAGAAGAGTAAGAAAATAAATCAAATCATTGCTTTGAACAAAACTATCATAATACTAGTAGGAGACCCTGTGCAAAAAAATGAAGCTTAAGGAACTGGCTATCTATGCCAAGTTAGTTGGAAGAAAAGATAAATAGGAAAAGCTATTGGATAAGAAGAAAAAGGTAGATATACTAGAAGATGTCAAAGTATTTTTCTAGGAGATTATTCCTGAATTTACCATTGATGAGTCTGAGCCACTACTAGACCAAGTTGGAAATATAGTCCAAAAAATAAAAGGACCAAACAAGGACATAACATAATACATGTTTTAGATTCACAAGGAATCAATGGAGAAGAAATTGATGGAGGACCTCTACTGCAAAAATTTCTATATTGAAGGTAACTCTTTCTAAGTTATGTTCCAAAGTTAAAGAACAATTGAAGTCCATCATTTCATTATTTCAGAAAGTCTGTATTCTTTCTAACTATACTTAGGACATTAAGAAGAAGGAGGTAGATACTAAGAAAGAGCTGACTAAGAAGCTTGCAAAGATAACTACCGATCCTGGAGAATTCCAGACATATTACTCAAAGATACAAGAACTCATGGGAGTTCAGCTCTCATTAAGACATGAGGAAGATAAGATGAGATTAGAGTTGCTTGAGTTGCAAGCACTAATTATTCCCCATATGAAATCAATGTAGACACATTTGAAGAAAGGATAAGAACTAGAAAAATTTCTAAAGGTTATAGTTAATCTATCAGCAGATATCAATGAACACATTATGATACTACATAATCTCTAAGATACCTGGGAGACTGTACTAGTCAGATTACAGCAAAGGTATAAACACATTTTTGATACTTAAGTTTTATTGTTGAGAATTTTTGTCAAAAAGGGGGGAAATGTAGATAAGACTTCAGAAAAAAAAAATTTAAAAAAAAAGCAAATAGAGTCAATTCAAAATACAAAAAAAGTATATATGTGAAAAAGGAAAAAAGAGGAGAATAATTGTACATATTTTGTATAGAGATTAGCATCCAAGGGTGAGTTACTAAGTTTTGATGACTTTGAGGTATTTGTAAAAATGCTTAACTAATGTCAAAGGGGGAGATTGTTATCTCTATGGATATTTTTGTCACTAGTTAAGGCAAAGTCATATGAGTCAGAAGATTCAATCAATGAAAAGGACAAAAGAAAATATATGAGCAGTCGGTAATGTACACCGAGCAGGCAGTGAAGTTGGTAAAGCACGGATGCAACACCAAGTGCCTACAGTCACTGAACACTAAGTGCATATGAAGTACACTGAGTTGAAAATTACTGAGTACTAAAGAGAAATTAACTGAGAAAAGAGAATTTACTCTATCGAGTTACTTAATTGATTATAAAGCAATAAGGACATATTTAATGAATTGATACAACATTAATTGTGATTCTACAATACACGAAGATCAGTTTGTTACATGATCAATGATTGAGATAATTCAAAGAGAAGATTTGAGAAGTAGATCAAGTGGTTAATCAAAGATTGTTATTTCCAAGAAAAACACCAAGTACTGAGGTAAAGGTGACACATTCACCGAGTGGAAAAGAAGATCTAATAATTGAAATAAATTATCAGTGACCTAACGCATAAGATTAGGAGGCAATAAATCTTATACTTAAAGGGTGATTTACATAATAGAATAGAGATGAAAGAGGAGAAAAAGAGACAGTGTGATAATACAAAGAAGGTTGATATTGAAGTAAAAAGATCAGAGCAGAGAACCACGCTGATATCTAGCTACAACAGAGAAAATATGAGAAGTGTTACAGTTTGTAATTGAGGTAACACAATATTTCAGAGCACATAGAATCTGATCAAAATTTGTTATTGATGCAATATAGAAGATATTGATAAGTTGTTCATACTATTATATTGAGAGCTAGAAATCCCAATACTGGGTAGATCTTAACCGATCTGATATTTGTAAAACCTTTAATAGGGTACATCTCTAAGTGTAGAGATTGTAAAATCCTCTAACCAGGTAGACCTAACAAGTCTTTGTATACTCTTAATCAGGTAAGCTATCAAAATGGCTAATTTTTGTAAGCTCTGACCAATCACCCTTTATACTGTAGTTAGTAAAGGTTGTGGGTGTAATCCTCACCACAGTTTTTCCCTCTAAACAAGGATTTCTACATAAACAAAATCATGGAGTTATGAGTTCATTTACTTGAATGTTTTGATGTTATGTTTTATAAGTTTTATACTAGTTTCATTTCAAGTTATTGAATTTGGTAAACAGAAAGCAACAGTATATGGTTATTGACAGTTTCAGTTATAAAGTTTTTGTGGTACTGATTCACCCCTTCCGTCTCAGTCCTAACTTTCCATAGTAATTCAAACTTATGTTAAGTGGTGTTGTGCTTCAACAAACATTTTGGATCGAAGTTTTAGCTACTGCATGTTATTTAATTAATAGATCTCCTACTTTGACACTTATTGAGAAGAAACCTATAGAGGTGTGGTCTAGCAAGAAGCCCCCATTGAGAAATCTCAAAGTCTTTGGTTGTGAGGCATATGCTCATGTGTCGAGTGAGAAAAGATCAAAATTGGAGAAGAGATCTCCATTGGCTATGGTGTTGGTGTGAATAGTTGCAAGCTTTGGGATCATGTTGAAGAGAAGGTCTTGTATAGTAGAAGTGTGATATTTCATGGGATGAAACCTTCCATGGTTGATTTGCAACTAGAGAAGGAAGAGAAACAAAAAAAGGAGGTAGTTCAGATACAATATAATCCAATAAGAAATTAAATATGCACACATGTTGTACCTGATCATGAGGAGAGCTCATGAAGCTCTAAAATTTTTTAAGAAGAGAAAGAACCTCAACCTCAATCATTGAGGAGGTTTACTCTCAATAAACATCAACATGATAGATATGGTTCTTCATCTAAAATTTTTGGATATTATTTGTTGGATTCTATTTTCATATTGCTCTTGATTAATAACACTGATGAGCCTAGGACTCAAAGAGGCTATGGGTATGCATGATGTAGATTCCTAGATTGAATCCATGAATGAAGAGATGGAGACATTGAATAAGAATTATACATGGGATTTGATACCTTTTCTTAAAGGATAGGAACCTGTTAGATGTAAATGGGCATTCAAGAAGAAATTAAGTTCATGTGGTAGCGTTGAGAAGTACAAGGCACGATTGGTCATGAAGGGGTGCTCATAGGTCCAGGGAATTGGTTATGGTGAAATATTATATCCTATAGATAAGATGACATCCATTTGATTCTTTTTGTCACTTACAACAATTTAAGACTTTGAAGTCGATAAAATAGATGCTTAAAGACAATGATCCTTCATGGTGATTTGGAGGAGGAAATTTACATCTCATAGCTAGAGAATTTCATTAAAAAGGTAAAGAAAACATTGTTTTTAAGTTAAAGAAATCTCTATATGGTTTCGAACAATCTCCTAGAATGTGGTATCAAAAGCTTGACGCCTATGTGTTGTCTTTGGGATTTATGAGATCAAAATTTGACCAATGTGTGTATTATAAATCTAAAAAATGTCATAGCCTTATCATAGTCATGTATGTGGATGATATGTTGTTTATTGGAAATGGTAAAAGAATGATTTCAGATTTGAAGTCTCAGTAAGTAGCATAGTTTGAAATGAAAGATCTTGGCGTAGTAAGATATATTATTGAGATTGAGATCATTAGAGATAGAACTAGCAGAATGATTTGGGTGAGCCAGAGTAAGTGTACAATATAAAATGGTGAGCAATTCAAGGATGTAGATCACTCACCAAATTATATTGTGCATTGGAATATAAAACCACCCTTAAACCAATTTGATTAAAACAACCCAAAAAGGATAAAGGGGTGCTAATGCAAGATCTAGGTAAAAGAGGGATTTGGGTATTCCTTATGAATAAAGTATGATTATGATATGTAAAAGTATGAATGGAACTTATGTTATGACAAATGAAATTATTTCTAGAAAGATATGATATCAGATCCGATGTATAAAAGGAAATGCAAGATGATAAGAAGAATGGTGAACTCACCTTGAAGCTAGGAAAGGAGGATCAAACTTTAAATTTGGAAATGACTATCGCAAACCTATCAAAATCGGGAACTGTTCTAGATCTAGAAACTTGATGGTTGTATCTTTTGACTTTAAAATTTTTAGATCCTCAGGACAATGCTGAATCAAATAGGCCTTGTCCTATAAATTATCCTTGTCCTCAAGACTCAAAATCTGGTGAAATATGTAGCAGACCAGTCACTCATTCCGAAGCTCTGAATCTGATATTGTGTCACTTGTTTTTGCACACAAGAAATAAGGGGGAATAGTTGTGGAAAGGGGATTTCCTTGGTCAATCCCCTGTATAGGAATTAACCTTGAAATTGATTTGAAATTGCATAAGGAAAGATGAAATGTAATCTAGATTTGAAACATAAATCACCTTATACCTGAATGATTCAATGCCTCTTTAGAGATGATCACACATGTTGATGCAATATCTTGGAATCCAAAAAAATCCAATAGGAAATCATGAAACCAAACCCTTGAATAAGGAATGTTGTAATTGTCCACAATGTTGGATTGAGGAAGAAAGAAAGGAAGAAGATGACTTGATGGATGATTTTAGATCTCCTCCCTTGATCTCAAACTCCTTTTCTTGACCTCCAATGGAAAAATAAGATAGATCTATCGAAGTGAATGCCTTGAATGTATGATGGAAAGGATGGATTGAAGAATTGAAATGCTTGATGGCTTCCTTGCACTTGAATTCTCGATGGACTTGAAGGCTTGATAATGGATGCCTTCACTAATGGATACTTTATTTAACTTAGATCTCTTGAAGTCATAATAGCTTACTTGCATGAAGATGTCTCTAGAATTATAGGTATGTAATGGATGTGAAAATAAGAGAGATAGTTCTCCTTTTATACACATTTTGGGGCTTTGATTTTGCAAGGCTGGCCTGGATTAAGCACCTAGGAGAAATAGCCCTGTATTAGGTCTGGAGACCACTAAAATAAATTCCCTAGGACAAGGCCAACCTAATTTAGCCTTGTCTATTCATATTTTTAAGGTTAGCTTGGGACTAAGGGGTGTGTGCTAAAAGGGAGATCTTAAATCCATAGTTTATTGAGAAATTAGGGAAACTCCCAAGATGTAAAAGGCATTTACAAGGACCTATATCAAATATTAATTATGTTATTGGATGATAAATGGGAAATCATGCATAGAATTTAGAGACATTCTCAAGTTTTGAACAAATAATATTGATTTGAAGGATGCACAAGGGCTAAAAGGATGTGAAATCAATGTGGTACCCATAGATACTAAAATGGGGCTAAAATTGGCACCTAATAAGGGTTATTACTTTTTAGGATGATACATTTATCCCCCACTATACTGGGAGTATGATTCTACCTCATGCTCACGGTAAATTAGAAGAAAGAGAAAGATGAAGATCATGGGAAAACTGAAAGGAGATAAGACATCGCTAAGTTTAAGGACATAAGCCCCCAAACCAAGGATCTTAACTCATACATCCATATACAATAATACAAAAAGAAAGAAAAAATTCCAAGAGCTTACTAAGATTCCAATTCAACTAGTTGAAGAGACCCTGCTATAGAAAATGTCTCAACCACTAATACCATTCTCAGAAAGCTATTGCAAGAGTGCAAGTGATCACCTAAAAGAGAAAGAGAATAAATCAAAGATAAGACAAGAATCCATGATCTTATTTAATATAAAACTATGTTATTCTATGGAATCATGGAGGATAAATCAAGACAATCATGGATAACATAGACTAGGCAAATTATGTTGCACTAGTTGATCAATGAGAGATAAATGAGAGAGAGAGAGAGAGAGAGAGAGAGAGTTGTGTTACACTAGTCAACTCATAGAAAAAGATAGGTCAGATGGTATAGAAAATTATGTTATGCTAGTCAATAGATCCTGAATATGTGAAAAGGAGAGTGATCTTGCCCTAGAAAATTGTATTATGCTAGTGTTCTTTCTATGGAATACTTAAAATGAACAAGACATATCCAATAAGGAGGCTTATGTATTCCCCCCTTAATATGGAAAAAGAAGTACTATTTTTTTATCTTAAGGAAACGATGAACAAGGATAAAGCAGTTTCAACATCAAGAAGGTACCCACAAGCAACACCCAGTCCAAACCAAAGAGGTCGCAACTCCTATGAGGCCATGTAAGGGACCAATGCAAAGAGATACCATGCAAGAAGTGTAAAAGATATCCTTTTGAATGATGATACGTTGTTTAATCTCCAAGATAATGGATTTATTTACCATGGAAACCCAATGGAAAACAATGAAAAAGGTTATGAGAAAGGATGTATATCCTTAATTTAAACCAATATTTGTATGTAATAATGGTTGTCACATGATAAAAAAATACCACTTACTCAAATGAAAGTGGATCCTTGAAGAGGATGAGAGAGATTTATATAATACCCTTGCCCCCACAAGTATGGAGATAAGGATAAAGAGGACCTATTATTCCACTCGCAAAGTATGATCACACCATGCATAACATTAAGTCCCCAAGGAATAGGCTAACAATGTTACATAGTGGGGAGCAATATAATACAAACTTAGATGCTATTTAAAAGAATCATTTGTGAAAAAGAACTTATTGTGACATGACATATTAATAGTATCATTGTTTAATTTTGTAGTGTAAGTCTTGACATGCATTAGTAGAGTGGTCATGATATCGGTGATACATGCAAAAGGAATATTCATAAGATTTTGACTTTATTTATTTTTTTGTTTAGGCCTAGTAATCATCTTAGCATGAAGAAGGTTAGGCAAAAACATTTCTTGATTAAAGATAGATATAGGAGAAGTGTAAGGTGATGAAGGAAAGGATGTCAACAAAGAAAGAGACTTTAAATTAAATGTGTCAATAGGTTTCTTACCATTACCCATGCTTTGTTGCACACCTCTTGAACCATGTTTGGGATTGTGATTCACAATAGTGTTAATATTGAGAATAACTATTTTTGGTTGTTTGTAAGGATTAAATCCTAGTCCAAAAGAATGTTCATGCCCCTCATTTTCTAAGGTTACTTGAATTCCTTGCTCATGTTTTCCACATCCATTCCCATTGAATCCATGTTTCGCTAATAAATGATAACCAAGGCCATAATGAGAAGCCATATCAAAAAGAGTTAATGGAGCCTCTCATGTCACTATGTCATCATAGTCAGGTTTGATAGTTTGCAAAGATTCATTAGGAGTGGAAGCAACAAAAAAATTGTTAGTAAGCTCATCAAAAAGAGGATTTTTGATGTTGGATTCTTTGTCAGGTTTAGATTGTTTAAGGTTAAATTTTGAGACTTTGTACTCTCCAATATAAGTAGGTGGGAAATCTAAGGATCTTCAATCATCATCCAAAAGGACACTAGTAGAAGGAGGATCATACTTAGGGTCTTGCTCTTTTTTTTCTTCAATAGATGCATGTTTATTGTTTGACTCGGCATTCAAACAACTATTCAGTCTATCATCTGCCATAAGTGTCTACATCAAATTATTGTAGATAAACTTGACTTTTTGATGAAGAGTGGAAGGAGCAACATGCATAGCATGTAACCAAGATTTACCCAAAAGAAGATTGTAATTAAGGGGTCCAAGAATGACATGAATATGTGTGTTTAAAATAATAAGACCTAGATTAATAGGAAATTTAATGATGCCCAGTGTTTTCTTAGAAATATTTTCAAATCCATGAATAGGAATGAAATCAGGTTTAATAGTCAAAATATCAACGTTGATCTCTTTCATCGTGTCCATTCGAACAAAATTTAGTACAGACCCATTGTCAATTAAGGTCCTATGAATGAGATTACCATTGATAAGGATGGAGACCATAAGGGCATCATGTTGATATTGAACTTCTTTAGAAGGTAAATCATCATTGGTAAAGATAATTTGACCCAGGACAAGCGTAGAATGCATACATTCCAAAAAGGAATTGATATTTTCCTAATTAGGTGGTGGAATTGGAAGAGTTGTTAAAGATTTTTTCAAGGATTTAGGATATATATGAGAAGTTTGAATAAGTTCCCAAAGTGAAATCTTAGTAGGAGTAGCACATAAATGCTTTACCAAATCATGCTCATTTCTAAGATTTTGAGGAAGATGAGGCAGAGGAGGAAGCACAGGTTGAGAAGGTGGGAGAAAAGTAGGAACAACTAGATTAGGAGGTTGAGGATTGTTTCTTGTATGATAGGTATGAGTCACTGCATGATATTCCTTAATAAACTCCAAAGGATTCCTAGATTCTCCTTTCACGGTTATAATTGTCTTATTCAGAGTTTGAAAAGAAATTTGTTGATTATATCATTTAACAGTAATCACAGGTGTAGTGAAAGTTTGAGAAGGCTCTTGAGGATAACCTTGAATAGTAACCACTGGTTTGTTATGTTTTTGGAATGAATTCAACTAAGTGCATCCTTTTACAGTTATCATGGGTTTGTTGGCTACCATAGGTTGAGGATGAACAATAACATCTTGATCAATCTCTTTACTATTCATGATTTCATCACTAGAAGGGAGAGAACTAAGGAAATCAATAATGATATGATCCTCTTTTTCCAAGATGTCCTTATAATAGGGGTTAGGGACATCCTTCAATACTTAATCTCTAGGAGTGTCAAATGAAGGTAAGGTGATATTAAGAAAAGTATTTGTAATGTTCTCCTCTTACTCTAAAATATCTTCATACGGGGGGGTACATTTTAGGGGCAGGATCACCATCATATATGAATGTGTCAGCTCTAGAAATGTTGACCATTATATCATCTTCTTTTATGAAGGTTGCTTCGTGAGGAAGACAATTATCAATGACATTGTCTAAGGGTTCATCCCAAATAGGAGAATCATCAAGGATAGGAACATCTTCATGAATAAAGCACACTTTAGGAGAGGAATCATCATGAGTCACTTGAGATTGATCCCTAAAAGGAAAAGTATGGGAAGGAAATTAGGATAAAGTATTTTTCTCTTGTATCAAAATATCTTCATGGGAGAGAGAGAGTAATCAATGTCTTCATCCAAGGGTTCATCCCAAATAGGAGAATCATCAAGAGTAGGAAAATCTCTATGAATAAAGCACACTTTAGGAGAGGAATAATTATAAGTCACTAAAGCATGATCTCTAGAAGGAAATTGAAGGAGATAAAATTAGGTTAAAGTATCCTTTTCTTGCACCAAAATGTATTGATGAGGGAGATACATTTTAGTAGAAGGATCAACATTATCTTGCAAGATCTCACCCATTGGAGGTAGATTTTGTTCATAAATATTAATATAATCCTCTTGTGATAAAATGTTTTCATAAGTGGGATTGGTTTTGGGAGGGATAATCATGTGACTATGAATGAAATTAAGAACTAAACTATCATCATGTGCATGAAAGGAAACATTTTGAAATTCTTGAAAGAAACTTGAAATTGAACTTGTATATGATGATAACAACTCCATTCATATAATGAAAGTATAAATACATGCAAAAATGCATAAAATAAAATTTTTTTGTATTTATTTTGTTATTATTTTGAAGCATGTAATCATGAAAATGAAATCAAAGAATACAATGGATCTATGAACCATTGTAATGCATAAAAAGGTCTAAATGCATAGAATGCCTACAAGGTATTGTAGATGCCTAAAATCATCCCTTAGCACTCTTATTAATTTAATTTATTTTAATTAATATTCCCTTAGCACTTATAGTTAATTTTAATTAACTATATTTGTTATATTCATCTATTAATTTAATTAATTTTAATTAATTAAATTAATTGATTATTCTGATGTATTTAAATTTAATTTAATTAATGCTCCCTCTAAATGTATTAAATTTTATATAATGCATTTCCCCCATTAAAACCTCTTTTAAATAATTCTCAAATTTATTTATTCCCTCCATATTTTAATCTTCCTCTGAACCTTGATTAATTTGAATTTAATCCTAAACCCACCTAAAAGCCTAGTCTACACCCATCACCTCACTTGATAAACCTACTCTCGTTGCTAATCCCCCCACTAATCACACTTAAAAGGTGACTCCTAACTTTTTAGCCACTAATCATTTTCTCACACATGTGTGAGAAACTCATCCCAAGGAAACCACCCAACTTCCTTAAACTCTCTAGTTATCTCCTTACAACCTTGTTCCTCACTTCTTTCATCGATGTTTCATACACATGTGTGAGAAACCTTGAGCCTCTCAAACCTTAAATGCTCCAAGTTAACTTTTTGCATGGCATGTCCTTTTTCCCTTGTCTCCCTTATGTGGCTCCTATGTGGATTCCACATAGGTTCCACCTCATCCAAGCCCTTCCCTTCCCTCCAAAAATCTATAAATAGGAGGCCTCACTCCTACAAAATCATCTTTCATTTTATGCATTATTATCATGTTAGTGTAGCTCTAGAATTTTCATATTTATTTTCATGCTCTTCATGTTGGTCCACTGAGAGGTGGGGTGAATTAGACAAATCAAAACTTAAACACTTAAAGCTAAACTCTTTGATTCACTCAGTAATACTGGATACATTAAATAACTAATTCACCAATAAACTTAATAACTTAAACAAAAATACATCTCATATATGCAAATCAATCATTCAAACTTAGCAACATTGTATTAACTCATATAACTCAGTTGACACCATATTTAAGGAAGAAACCCAAATTGGGAAAAACCTTTGTGGGAATTGTAACCCACAATAAAAATGCACCCTTCTAAAGTACGCTCGGTTAAGAACTTATCATGTTACAGATTATAAACATATTTGCTAAATGTGACCCTTTTAGGGGATTTACCTTAGATCTATTAAGATCTTCACCCTATTAGGAGTGGCCTTGTTAGAGGTCTTTAAACACTCTTTTGGAATGTCACCTAAGTCTAGGTTTTACAAAAAGGATGGTTAAATCCACTCGGTTACAAGATTTCTCTGTTACAAATATTAATAAGAAATAGTAAACTTTGATCTATAAATATAGAAACTACCTTTGCTTGTGTCAGATCCTTTATTCTCAATTGAATACTAGCATCACATACTCTATTTATCTCTTTCTTAGACTGTAGATTCTGCAATCTCTGTTTCTCTGTTCTACTTGGTAAATGGTGTTCTTCGGCTTCTTCTTCTTTGTTCAAATTTCTAGCCTCTATATATTTATGTTAATTTCTCATTCGTTATATAGACATACTTTTGCCTCTTAATCTCCTTAATTTGATTTTCCTTCATTTGTGCTCAATCGTTCGATCATCTTCTTCACAATTCACAACTCGGTAAACCATTTCACTTTTACCTTGGAACTTGAACTTTTCTTGGAACTCTTCACAATTCACTTAAACCTCTTGATCTTCGCCTTAGATCTTCTCATTGAATTTTCCCATTTATATATCTTATAAAAATATTCATTTAATTTATTTCCTTATTCATCTCATCATCACTTCGCATTAAATTCAATCTTATCATCATTTACAATCAATATCCTATACTCGGTAAAAATTGCTTTGCAACTTGGTAATTGACTTCATTCACTGCTCGGTGTCTAGCTCATCTTTGGTGCTTGGTGCTTGAGTTTCACTCAGTGTTTGGTAACTGTAACCGACTGACATAGCATTCTACCGACTAACTCTATCTAGCTCGGTAAGGTAACTCTTTCAGTCAGAACTTTAATTATTTGCAGTTTCCAACTTGATCAATCAATTGTACTAATTTGATAACATCAAATATATAGTAGAAAACAACTATATCATCATTACTTCATTATTGTCTAATCTGTATTTGTCACCCATTTAACTTCTCCTCTTAAGATATGGTAACATAATAAAAACTAATTAATCAATTGCTTGACATCAATGACAAAACAACAACTAATCTAACCATTTCTACAATCATGATACTTGGTATCACTTGGTATTCATCATCTCCATCAGATATTCATCAGTTGATCAACAATATTCCTCTTTGGCATTGATGGAAATGACTATAACAATGTTATATAAATTGATAATGGCATCTCTCAAATACATAATTGTACTCCCTCTGAGTTGATATTTCTATTTCCACTTTGATCTCTGATTTGAATCTCCCTCTTAGATAAATATTTTTTTTCTGTAGTATACACTATGATTCTCCTTCATGAGTAAATATTATCAATTCATTCTCTCTCAATATCTCCCTTAAGAATAAATGTCATCAATTCATTCTCTCCCTTTTTGACAACAATGCCAAAAAGTAATACTCCTGAAAACTTGTTCCAGTACTCGATTATACCTAACATGTACTCATAAATCATTACATACAAAAATATTTTCACACCTTCAGGAATCACCTAAAGTGTGTCATACTAACATGAATTCAGAAAATAGATACTCTAACAAAATATAGAATTGATGCAGCATGCCTTATGATCTTTAGTGAACATTGGATAGGGTAAGCACCCCTAATTTACCCCTGAGATACTTAAAAAAATCTTTAGATAGTGGCTTTTTAAATACATCAACTAATTGTTCCTTTGAATTCACATATTCCAATCTCACATTCTTCTCTTGAAATTGTTCTCTCAAGTAGTGATACTTGATAGAAATGTGCTTGGTCTTTGAATACATAAACAAGTTCTTTGATATATTAATAGTACTTCTATTATCACAAAAAATAGAAACCAGATCTATGATCTCTTCTTGCATACCTTCAAGTAATTGTTTAATCCATACTATGTTTTCATAATTCATAGCAGCAACAACATATTCAGCCTCAGCAGTAGAATGTGAAATGCAACTTTTTTTCTTGCTCAGCCATGTAACCAATCTTTCACCTAGAAAGAATGCGCCTCCACTAGTACTTTTTTTGTCATCAATGTTTCCAACCCAATCTGCATCAGTGTAGACTTGAAAATCAAAAGCACCTCCTCTTTGGTACAATAAAACAAACTCTTATGTGCCTTTCAGATATCTCAAAATTCTTTTTACTATAGACATATGTGTTTTCTTTGGATTAGAAGAAAATATTGCAAAAATTCCAACAACGTGTGCTATATCAAGTCTGTTGTGAACAAAATACTGCAATTCATCAATCATGGATCGGTAAAGAGTAATATCAACCTCTTGTGTTCCATCCTCTTTAGATAATTTACATCCAGTAACCATAGGTGTTCCAACAGGCTTGGAATCTTCATTACAAAAAAAATTAAGAATATATTTGATATACTTGGATTGGGTAATATAGATCCCTCCAGTAACTTGTTGTATCTATAGACCTAGAAAGAACTTAATCTCTAAAATAATTGACATTTAAAACTCTTTTCTCATTTCATCAACAAATCCTTTACATAAAGTGTCATTGCCTCCAAAAATAATATCATCAACAAAATTTTCAACAATCAAAACTTTATTATCACTATCACATTTCAAGTAAACATGACTGTTATCACTTTTCTTTGAAATCCTATTTTGATTAGATAAGAGTACAATCTCTCATACCATGCTTGAGGTTCTTGTTTCAAACCATATAGATCTTTATGTAACTTTCATACCTTGTTCGTGTTTGTGTTCTCAATGAATCCTTCAGGTTGCTACATGTATACTTCTTCTTCAAGTATCTCATTAAAAAATGTAGACTTAACATCCATCTGATATACATTGAATCCTTTTTAAGCAACATAAGCTAGAATTATTCTAACTCCTTCCAATCTAGCAACAGGTGCAAAAGTCTCTCCATAGTCAATACCTTCTTCTTGTGCATAACCTTTGCAAACCAATCTAGCTTTAGTCCTGATAACTTCTCCATGCTCATTTAGTTTGTTTCTAAATATCCATTTACTACCAATAACAATTTTGTCTTTGGTCCTGGGTACTAATGTCCATGTCTTTTTCTTCTCAATTTGATCATACTCTTCTTTCATTGCTTTCATCCAATATTCATTATATAATGCCTCTTTTAACTTTCTCAGGCTCAAATGTAGATATCAAACATGTATTGTCTATTACCTTGCTTTTGGTCATCACTCTAGCATCCTTATTTATTATAATCTTTCTTGGGGAATGGTGCCTTCTCACATACTTTTCCAAAATAGACTCGGTATCTCTCAATTCTTTAATATCAACATTTGGTTGTGGAACTCCTTGTTCATCTTCCTCCTTGGTAGGTGCTCTCGGTAAGGTATTAGGAACATCAGGTTGAACATATACAAACTTCTCATAATCTTATGGTTCCTTCTTTCTATCTTTGTCATTCCTTTCTACAATTTCATCAATTCTTACATTTGCACTTTCCACCATTTTGTTAGTAACCTTGTTCAAACATTTGTAAGCTTTATTCCTTGTAGAATATCCTAAGAATATCCCTTCTTCTCCTTTTGAATCAAACTTTCCTTCTCTAGAATCTATCAGAATATAGCATTTTCTCCCAAAAAATTTAAAGTAACTAACATTAGGTTTGTGTTCGTACCAGATTTCATAAGGTGTCTTGTTGGTACCTTTCTTCATTTGTACTTGGTTCAATGTATAAACAGTAGTACGCACAACTTCTCTCCAAAAGTTTTGTGAAACTCTTTTTTCAATCATCAGTGTCCTAGAACAATCAACAATAGATTTGTTTCTCCTCTCAACAATCCCATTCTATTGTGGTGTCATCGGTGCTAAAAAATTTCTCTTAATTCCATTCTCATTACAAAACAATGTAAACTCATCAGAAGTAAATTCACCTTTAGAGTAGAATTTCTGGCTTAGATTGTGTATGTTTTTAGCATCAACATTTCAGATCACACTCCGTGATCCATCATCGACTTCCTTATTTCTCTTTGCTCTTATATCCTGATGATGGATCACGGAGTGTGATCCGAAACGTTGATGCTAAAAATATACACAATCTAAGCCAGAAATTCTACTCTAAATTCAATGGATTGTGGAAATCTGATCGATTTAAGTAAATTCACCTCCTCTGTCGGATCTCAGACATTTCAATTGTCTTCCAGTTTATTTTTCAACTTGGGCCTTATACCACTTAAACATTTGAAATGCATCATATTTTTATTTTAAAAACATTACATACATCATTCTAGAATAATCATCCACAAATAAAATAAAATATTTGTCTTCATAATAACTTTGAGACCTCATGGGTCCATATAAATCAGTATGTACTAAATCCAAAATTCCTTGTGTAACATAAGTTTTTCTTGAAAAACTAGATTTAGTCATCTTACCCATCTGACATTCTTTGCACATAGCATTCTCAGGTTTCTCTAATCTCGATAGTCCTCTTACTCTATTATTCTTACTCACTTTTATTGAGTTATCAAAATTAACATGACAAAGCCTTTTGTGACATAACCAAACATCTTCAACTTTAGAAAATAGGAAAATCTTCATAGAAGTATCAAGATAGAATAAATTACATTTAGATTTCTCTCTAGTAGCAATCAGACTATCCTTCTTATCAAATACTTTCACCTTTCCATATTGAAATTCCAGTCAGTGACCTGTATTGTTTAGTTGTGCAACACTCAATAGATTATACTTTAATCCTTCAACCCAATAAACATCATCACATCTTGTGTAATTCAGTAGAATTATAGAACATTTTCCTTTCACTGGATATGGAACATCATTACCAAATCTAACATAACCTCCATCATTCTTTTCCAAGGAAATAAATATAAGTGTGTCACCATTCATGTGATGTGAACAACCACTATCTATAATCCATGTTTCATTCTTACTTGTGATATTAGGGCTCTAGGTTCTTCTTCATCATAATCATCTTTAATAGCAACATAAACAACTTATTTTCCATCATCACTATCAAAAGGCTCATCATCAATTATTCCTTCATTAGCAATATGACAATATTTCCTACCTTTGTTTTTTTAGTATATGTATCTCCTAAATGTATTTTCTCTTTCATCCTTATCTTTGTTATCTTTATTTTCCTCCTTATCTTTCTCAGAATAGTTGGATGCAAAGTGACCAATTCTATCACAAATAAAACATTTCAAGGGTAACTTACCTCGGTATTTTCCTTTGCCTCTGTGTAGCCTTCTAGCCAACAAAGCTTCAAACTCTCTTTCATTCTTGTCACATTCAGTAAATAAATATTCAAGACCTTCAGTACAACTATAAAATTTCTCACTAGCACTACTCAAATATCCATCTCTACCCACAACTTCCCTAGCTTTTCCAATCTTTAAATTAGACTTAAATTCATATTCAATCTTAGAAGTAGCGGGCAAACTATTGTCAAAATCATTTAGCTCAAATGAAGTTAACTTACCAATAGTATCATCCAATGAAATGTTCATCTAGGGCATAGATATTATCACTTGTATAGCAGATACACAAATAGCATAACTTGGTAGCAGGGTTCTCAACATCTTGTTTGTAACATCATCCTCTGTTATGATCCCACTAGCTCCTTTGATAGATTTAACAATCTCCTTAAGTCTTGTATTGTATTGTATTATGTTCTCTCCTTCCTTCATCCTCATAGAGTCAATTTTTCCTCTCAAACTTTCTACTTTAGCCTTCTAAACATGTTTATCTCCACTATAGGTAAAAATAAGCTTATCCCACATTTGTTTTGAAGTAGTGCAACCATCAAGTTCATTATATTCCTGGTCGGTAAGTGTAGAAGCAATCTCAATTATTACTTGTGTGTGTTCTTGTTTCTGTCTTTTCTTGCTGATTGTCAAAGGTGCAGTAGTTGGTGCTACATATTCATTATCAAGAAAGTGAAGTGCATACTCTCCTACTCTAGACACATGAAACCTCTTTCTACTTTTCCATGTAGAGGAATGATCCATATTCATCTTTAGTGCTTCCCTCTTATGGATCTTTAGATCTTAACTCAATTCCTTTAAAACTAATCACTTCAGAGTAACTTAGCTCTGATACCAATTTTTGGTGCACTAAGAGGGGGGTGAATCAGACAAATCAAAACTTAAAAACTTAAAACTAAACTCTCTGATTCACTCGGTAATATTGAATATAGTAAATAACCAATTCACCAATAAACTTAATAACTTAAACAACAATACATCTCATATATGTAAATCAATCATTCAAACTTAGCAACATCATATTAACTCATATAACTCCAGATATAACTTAGTTGACACTATATTTAATGAGGAAACATCTGTGGGAATCGTAACACATAATAAAAATGTACCCTTCAAAAGTACGCTCAGTTAAGAACTTATCCTGTTAAAGATTACAAACACATTTGCTAAAAATTTGGGAAAAACATCTGTGGGAATCGTAACACATAATAAAAATGTACCCTTCAAAAGTACGCTCAGTTAAGAACTTATCCTGTTAAAGATTACAAACACATTTGCTAAATGTGACCCTATTAGGGGATTTACCTTAGATCTGTTAAGATATTTACCCTGTTAGGAGTGTCCTTGTTAGACATTTTTAAACACTCTTTTGGAATGTCACCTAAGTCTAGGTTTTACAAATATGATGGTTAAATCCACTCGGTTAAAAGATTTCTCTGTTACAAATATTAATAAGCAATAGTAAACTTTTATCTGTAAATATAGAAACTACCTTTCCTTTTGTCAGATCATTTATGCTCAATTGAATACTGGCATCACATACTCCATTGATCTCTTTCTCAGACTGTAGATTCTTCAATATTTGTTTCTCTATTATTTTTGGTAAATGATGTTCTTCGTCTTCTTCTTATTCTCTATTCAAATCACCAGCCTCTCTATGTTTTTGTTAACTTCTCATTCTTTATATAGACATACTTTTGCCTCTTAATCTCCTTAATTTTATTTTCCTTCATTTTTCCTCAGTCGTCCGATCATATTCTTCATAATTCACAACTCGGTAAACTATTTCACTTTTATTGCAGAACTTGAACTTTTCTTAGAACTCTTCACAATTTAGTTAAACCGCTTGATCTTCACCTTATATCTTCTCATTGAATTTTTCTCATTCATAGATCTTATAGAAATATTTATTTAATTCATTTCCTCATCCACCTCATCATCATTTCACATTAAATTTGATCTTATCATCATTTACAATCAATATCCTATACACGGTAAAACTTGCTTTGCAACTCGGTAACTGAATTCATTCACTACTTGGTGTCTAACTCATCTTTGGTTCTTGGTGCTTGAATTTCACTGAGTGTTCAGTATCTGTAACTGACTCATATAATATTCTACTGACTGACTCTGTCTAGCTCGGTAAAGTAACTCTTTCAGTCATAACTTTAATTCTTTGTATTCTCTAACTTGATCAATCAATTATATCGATTTGATAACATCAAATATATAGTAGAAAACAATTATATCATCATTACTTCATTCTTGTCTAATCTGTATTTGTCACTCATTTAACTTCTCCTCTTAAGATATGGCAACATAATAAAATCTATTAATCAAATGTTTCATATCAATGACAAAACAACAACTAATCTAAGCATTTCTACAATCATGATACTCGGTATCACTCGGTCTTCATCATCTCCATCAGATATTCATCAGTTGATCAACACTTCAATCTTAGTTCTTAGTTGAATCTATAAATCACATGCGAGGTTAAAGATGAATGAATCTTAGCTTAATCTTGCATGTCATCTTAGTTTCATAGTTTGAGTTTGATTTTGCATCAATGGTGAAAGCTTTAGATAATTTATTCATACTTGTGATGACATTAAATTGCCATTAGTATACAAACTACATGTTCATAAGCATACAATGAAAGACAGGACTGAGCAAACCGAAGATCAGATACTAAGAGATCACCAAAGATGACTAAGTTCAAAGAGAACCAATGACACAAGTTAGTGTGTAAACCAAAATCACAAAGAAAAAAGATGAAGTGGAACCCGAAAGAGGAACCCGATATGCAAGTTACAGTGTTGACTAATAAGACAGATATAGTGCAACCGATAGAAGAAAATAGAAGGATAGTCAAGCATGACCGACAGACATAACCAAAAGTCAATTGCAACCCGCAAAAAGTGGATCTGTCTTCCACGTCAGATAAATCAAGTGTATTCTATTTATATGATATTTAATTGTTTTAAATCCATTTCTTTAGGGACAAGATACATGAATGTAAGTGCTTTAATCAGTCTAACTGATTAAAACATGTAGACTAGAAGATCTAGGTACAAGTTGTAAACTTGATCTTAGAGTTAACATTGTTTTTATCAAAACTCGATGAAGTCAATCCATCTATAAATAGATGATACAATAATTCATTATTATGGATGAAAAGATGATGTGAAGAGAGAGGAGAACATGAATGAATCAGACGAGCACATCTATGGATCAGATTGAGAGTTTCAAGAACAGGAACAACAAAAGGTGAATTTGGTTAGAAAGAACCAAGAATAGAGCATACTGATAATCAAAGGTATTAATCAATCACAATTAGGTGATAATATTTTTATGTAAACTAAATTGGATCGGTATCAAAAATAGGAGATTGCATTTGCCAGGTCAATTTGTAATTTTCTATCATTCTAACAAGTGGATAAAAGTGTAAAAATCCTTTCAAGGAAGGTGGATTTAACAGTCCAACAACAAATCTCTTAACCGAGTGCACACTCAATAGTGTTGCTAAAGCTCTTAACATAGTAGACTTTAACAGGTCTCCACCGATACTCCTAATAGGGTAGATGATCAGAAGTGATCAAATTGTAAGCCTTAACCGACCCCTTCCAATCTGCAGATAGTGAATATTTTGTGAGTGCCATCCCCGCCGTAGTTTTTACTTCCTCACAGGAGTTTTCTGCGATATCATATCTTGTGTTATGTTTCAATTTACTTTCATGAATGTTTCTATGAATGTTCACATGTATCTTATTGTTATGATTTGATATAACTCACATCAAGATAGTATAAATCAGATTGAAAGGATATACAATTGATTACAAAGGATAATTGAAAAGGGGATACAAAATTTTTAGAGGTACCGATTCACCCCTCCCCTCTCAGGATATACTTCCCATTAATCCCAACAATTGGTATCAGAGATAATTCTCTTCTTGGAAAGATTAAAGGCTTAAAAGAAAATATCATACAATGGAGAAGTACAGACTTAATAAAAATATTGAGAACAAAAATCTTGAAATTCAGATGTTCTTTGAATAGTATAAAGAAGCTAGAATCAGTATGAGACAGCTGCTAGATGAAAGAAAGAATATGGCATCTCATTGTAATGAGATAGATTATCATGATGAAGAGATACCATATTTCTTTGAGTCTTTAGGATCAAATACAAGCAAAGCATCAGATACATCAGAAGAAAGCATCATAAGCCTAACTGAAATCAATCTACATCTAGTTGGACAAGTTAAATCTATGCAAATTGGTCAAGAGACACAGATGGTAAGGATGATTGATGTCATGAACAATGCTAGGAAAGTTGAGTAAGAAAGAACACTAGCTATTGATGATAGAAGAAAGATCACATAAAAGCTACAAGAAAAAGAGTCTGAAATACAAAGACTTCCAGAGCATCACCATGAGATTACAAATGAGATTATTCTTATGAGTCAAGAAGCAAATAGATTAAATGTTGAACTCATTGAAAGAATAGAAGCTATTGGTGAACTGAGGGATGAGAATGAAAATTTGAAACATGAAATAAGAATTCAGAAATAGCATAATGAAATTATCAAAAAGGTTGAAGAAAGTAATAAAAGAATGGATGATTTTCTTGAAGGACAACGAAGAGTCAATAACAATGCTAGTCTAGGTTTTACCGAGAATCGAGAATCATCAAATCAAGTTGAACCAAAGAATGTTTACACAAATTCAATACCAAGAAAACTTACATGCACTCACTATGGAAATCAAGGCCATACATCAAATGTATACAGAGGCAAAATGAAAGGTATTCCTAAATCTACATCTTCATTCATAGGATTTTGTTATAAATGTAACAAGAAAGGACATAAAGCATATGAATGTAAATCTAAGATGAAACAACCTAAGAGGGAAACCTACATGGACAAATACTGTCCTACATGTAAAATGAATGGGCACACAACTATTGAATGCTAGAAAAAGAAAAGGAAAGCATGGAAACCTAAAGGTCAAGAAACTCCCTATCAACCAAAGAGAGTCAGTAATCAGTATGTATGGGACTACAATACTTGGACAAATTGGACAACATGTGGAAGATATGGTCACATTGTTGCAAACTATATGAGACAGTGGACTAGAAATTTTAGAGGCTGGACTAACCCCAGAATGGCATGCTTACACTGTCATAAAGTTGGTCATCTCAAGAAAGACTATAGAGACTGAATGACAAATACAAGCACATATCCCAATGGAAACACCATTGAAGATATCTGGAGGGAAAGAGATAAAATGTGGAGAAAAGCTTCAAGTAATGATGAATCTAGAATGAGCAATGCAAATGGTGACACCCCATCCAATGGATCTGGTGATATCACCACCCCCACCTAAGAAAAACAAGTAAGTATGGAACTGCATCACCCCAAGCTATTACTTTACATCAGTTCCATATTATATGTTTATATAATGCCAAATTAGCATAAGAAAGATGCATCATGGTATTACTTGTTAAAATTTGTGATAACTATGCTTTCAGGCAAATATACTGAAACCAGTCAGTATACACTCAAAGCTAAAACTACCTACATTTACCGAGAAGCATCGGTTAAAAGCAAAAGTTGTTAAATATAAATTGGGCCTCATTAGTAAACAAGCAAATGAACAAGTTGCCAGTGATATTGAAACCTGTCGGTAAAAGCAAAGTGAACAGTGACTGCTCTGAAACATTTTAAGTGTCACCGAAGGAAGTAAAGTCTTCACTAACAAACTTAGTCTTCATACCCCAAGGAATTGATAAGCATTTAAGGCATGCATTTTAGGGCAACCACTATAAATAGGGCATTGAAACAACTCATTTGTGCTGACACCCAAAGCAGAGTGACCAAAGGCAATTTTTGAGCAAAGAGAAACTAAGCTACAAATCGATCACGACTCAACACACAACACTCCCAAGTAGATCAGGAATCTTTGCAAACTCAAACAGTAAGTTCTTTGAGACCGACAATTCTATTTTTAAGCATTATGCAAGAATCCCTAAATTTTTAATAATGGCCTCGACTTCATGAACCATGAAATAAAAGAACGCAAAGAAAGATGATTTTAAACTCGTTAAGAATTTGGCATGTGAGGAACCCAATTACAAGATCCATCCTGAGGCTGCCTCACAACCCAATGATGCTGGTGCATTTTTACACATTCCAACTAGGGTTTTACTAGTGGAAGATGTTCGATCATTCGTACACTGCAAGATTACAGAGATTGGAACATCAGAGGCTGAAGAAGCTTATAAGAAGTTGTGCAAGGATGATGGAACACTTAAGGATGAGAACAAACATATTGAAGTGAAAGGGCTCACCAATGCCCTAATATTTTTGAAGGTCTTCAAAACCAAATGGATTCGGTTTGTGCTAAGATGAATGTATAACAACAAGCTATGGCTTGATGAACAGAAGGTAATAACCCAAGACGTCATTCATGTGGTCACTGGTTACCCCATAACTGATAAAGTTAAGGCACTCAAGCATCCACCGAAGGCCAAAACCAAGAAAATGACTGGAGCCAAAAGGGATGGCAGAGGACTGAAAGTTACCACTATAACCGATGATGAAATCAAGTTTGGTGCATGTGTTTTAGGCTATAAATTCTTCTAGGCAAGCAGATTGAACAACATAGCATCAGGTGCAGTGGATACAAAGTTCAAAATTGTAAAGAAGGGAACACAATTGGACTTATCTAAACTACTCCTGAATCAGTTGAAGGACAACCTAAAGACTATCAGGAATGCAAAGTCAAACACTTGTAAGTTTGGCTCACTAATAATGTGTATCTTCTTTTATTTTCAAGAAACATTCCCATCGGTTGGAGATGTTAAATGGGATAGCACCAAACCGGTCACCATGCAAATAAATGAGCACATACCTACACTGGGAGATAACTTTGAGAAATTCATGGATGAATACTTTAATGTATTCAAAGACCAAATGAAAAAGAGGGTAAGAATCCTTGAGCAACTCATTGAACAATATAAGGATGAGATATGATTCATGGTTGATACTGACAATACATACATTAAGCCTGATGTACCAAGTACAGCATGGTTAGAACCATTAGAGTATGAGATCAACATTGATCTTGCAACTAAGGCAATTTATGCCTTGATCAATGAACCATTGGACAAGAAACAACCGAAATTTGGAACTTATGAAGAGGCAAAGACAAGAATCAAATCTGGCCTAGTTGTGAATAAAATTGTTAGGAAGAAAGACAAAATGGTGAATAATCTGAAAAAGATACTGTCAGCAACCGAGGAAGAAGCTGAACAGGATGAAGAATTTGAAAAGAGGAAGAAACCAAAGAACGGATATCTATCGGTAAAGATGAAGAAAAGGATGACTCCAAGGAAACAGAGTCAGATTCACCACCTCCTCCACCAACTAAAAAGGTAAGGACAATAGTTTCTTCTAGGACAAGAATTCAAACATCAAAAGATTCTACTCCTTCACCTCTAAAGAAAGGAAAGGTCAGGACTTACAAGAGAAAAGATCCCACACCGAAGAGAGGATAAAACAAGAAAGGAAGGAAATTCATAAGAACCAAAGAGGATATAGAAGACACCGAGAAGGATGAAGCTATTGAAGCAGAAAGTGTCAAGGTAAAATAACTTGACTCTATTGATGAAATTTGTGTATATATTGCAAATTTTGGATCTATTACAGATTCAAACATTAGAAGATGGCCGAAACTAAATCCAGAATATCAGAATAAAATTGCGGATGCCATTATAGAAAAAATGTACAACTTCAAATATGTACCAGTACAATTTGAAGGCAGTTATGTACCAAGGGAACTCTTGGATAGATTATACTCTCGTTGGACATTTGCATTGAAGAATGAAAATGAGATAAGAGAGAGAGTACTTGTTTCTCTCATGCCACTTGAATCAAAGAAGGGTGAAATAGATGAAACATGGGAAGACATCACAAATGACAAAATTGTGGTTACTAATGTCATAGACATTACTTATGACCTAGTAAAGGAAGTGAATAAGGATGAAGATGTCACTACTGAAAAGGAAAAAAATGATGAGAAGGACACAACAATTGATACTGCACAGGTGAAAATTCCAGGCAAACTACCAATATTGATACAAGTTATCAATATCATGCAAGAATCAAGAAAGTCACCTAAGAAGGATACTCACAAGAATGCAGGGGAAGAAGAAAATAAGGATAACATTGATGGTCAGTAAGAGATTGGAGATACTCATGATGTAACTGAGACTGATAAGGTTACTGGAGGAGATAAGGAAAAGGATGCATATACTCAAGACAAGAATGCAGAAACCAAGACTGATGAAGCAAAGGACACCAATGAAGGAGACAAATCAAAAGATGGTACTCCTGAGGAAACTAAAAATAGTGCTACTGACAATGTTAAGGTGAATGTGGAGATGTTTGAAGATACCCAATGAGCTAAAACTGATGCCAAGCAGCAAAGAGAAGCACAACAGGTCACTTCATCGAGCACAACAAAAAAGGCCAAGAAATTGGCAATGGTTTTACATTCTACTGAGTCATAGAAGAAGAAGAATAAATCAAAGAAGAACAATTTATAGGTCACCCTGGATGAACTCATAGAAATACCAAAGTGTGACCCCTCTACACTTGACTTTGAAGCATTACAATAATATGGAGAGATATGCCAAAGAAAGGCATTACAAGAGAAGCTGAAGAAACATCACAGGAACTCCATGGTACTAGAGACAACATAGGACATTCTACATCAAATTGTGCTTGATGTTGATATTGATCAAACAAAGCCAATAATTGATCAATTAGCTACCCTCACTAATGCAAACACAACTCAAAACATTGATGCTGAGAAGGCAATAGAGGAGAGAACTGAGCTGAAGTACCAACAAAAGCTCATAAAGAACATCAGCTGAGAAGTGGCGGTAAATAAGGTAAAGCTATCAGAATTCATATCTGAATCAGATCCAATCATATCTGAATCCATATCCTTAATTTAAAAGTTGAGCACAATAGAAAAGTTCACTAATGAGAATAGTGAAAACATTGCAAAGCTAGATACCGATCTAGCAAATAGTGTACAAAGTTTAACCACTGATGGAGACAATATAGTCAAACTACATTATGAGAAGATCATAGAGATTAAACAGTTAAGGAAAGAGCTATGGGAGGTAGAAACACACTTTAGGGAAGAATTAACTGAGCTCCAAGCTCAATTTCAGCCAAATCTTACACTACTCCAACAACATATCAGTCCAGCAAGGCAACTGATTGCAACTCCTGAGATGTTTGTAGCAGACAGCATCTATGATATGCACTCCAAGATAACACTCAAGCACATGGCTCTAGAGAAACTCATAGAACAATGGGAGAAAATGATGGAAGACATGAAGTCTTCACATTACCATATTTTTATAAGCTCTAAAGGTAAAGACCTTTACCCTTAATTTTAAAAAAAGGGGAAAATGATGAGTACAAAATACAAAAAGAGTATTCATTCATTCATTCAGATGGGAAAATGCTAAATATGATATGTATATGGTATAGTTATATGGGAAAATGATAGTATGAGTACAAAGGAGAAAATCATGAAAATTATATGTATAAGGAAAGACATCATATGTATAGATATATCGGCATATACATAGGGGAAGTCATTCAATGACTAAGGATTATATATGTTGTATATACTTAAAATTTTGTTAGTATTTTGCACATATCAATTTTTGATACTAATGTCAAAGGGGGAGATTGATGACATTAAATTGCCATTAGTATGCAAACTACACTTTCAGTAAGCATACACCAAAAGACAAGACTAAGAAAACCAAAGATCAGATACTAAGAGATCACCGAAGATGACTAAGTTCAAAAAGAACCGATGACACAAGTAAGTGTGTAAACCGAAATCACAAAGCAAAAAGATAAAGTGGAACCCGATAGAGGAACCCAATATGAAAGTTATAGTGCAGACCGACAAGACAGCTACAGTGCAACCAATAGAAGAAAACCAAAGGGCAGTCAAGCATGACCGACAGACAGAACCGAAAGTCAGTTGCAGCCCATAAAAAGTGGATTTGACTTCCACGTCAGATAAATCAAGTGTATTCTATTTATAGGATACTTAATTGTTTTAAATACATTTAATTAGGGACAAGATACATGAATGTAAGTGCTTTAATCAGTCTAACTGATTAAAACACATAGACTACGAGATCTAGGTACAAGTTATAAACCTGATCTTAGAGTTAACATTATTTTTATCAAAACTCGATGAAGTCAATCCATCTATAAATAGATGATGCAATCATTCATTATTATAGATGAAAAGATGATGTGAAGAGAGGAGAACATGAATGAATCAGACAAGCACATCTATGGATCAGATTGAGAGTTTCAAGAACAAGAACAACAAAAGGTGAATTTGGTTAGCACAAACCAAGAACAGAGCATACCGATAATCAGAGGTATTAATCAATCACAATTAGGTGATAATATTTTTATGTAAACTAAATTGGATCTATATCAACAATAGGAGATTGCATTTACCAGGTCAATTTGTAATTTTCTATCATTCTAAAAAGTGGAGGAAAGTGTCAAAATCCTTTCAAGGAAGGTGGATTTAACAGTCCAACAAAAAATCTCTTAACCGAGTGCACACTCAATAGTGTTGCTAAAGCTATTAACAAAGTAGACTTTAACAGGTCTCCACTGATACTCCTAACAAGGTAGATCATCAGAAGTGATCAAATTGTAAGCCTTAACTCGACACTACCAATCTGCAGATAGTAAAAATTTTGTGGGTGTCATCCCCGCCATAGTTTTTACTTCCTCACAGGAGTTTTCTGTGATATCATATCTTGTTTTATGTGTCAATTTACTTTCATGAATGTTTCTATGAATGTTCACATGTATGTTAATATTATGATTTGATGTAGCTCACATCAAGATAGTATAAATCATATTGAATGGATATACAATTGATTACAAAGGAAAATTGAAAAAGGGATACAAAAGTTTTAGAGGTACTAATTCACCCCTCCCCTCTCAGTACATAATTCCCATTAACCCCAACAACTTGTTCCTGAGTTCTTCATCAAATCCATTAGTTTTGGATTGTAGGATCAATCACCTCAAGCAAGAAATAAAACTAGGATTTATATTTTGTGTTGAGAGAGCACACCCACATTCCTCTCTAAGAGAAAATCAACAAGTTTTGGGTGCACTTGTTTGGCTCATCGGAGGATATGTTGGAAGCCATTGTGTAGTTACAAGTTTTATGAACATGTTTGCATTAGATTTATTTTTAACTAATGTTTGCATGTTTGATTCATAATATACAGGTGTAATCACGTAAAATTTGTCTGGTCTAATCAAAGGCCTAAATCTCAATTGAATTTCCCTAGGTCCTAATCAAGACATCAAATACAATCTCAATCTTAATTTTGTAATTGAATCATATCAATTTAATTACATAATTCATCAAAAATCATAAATCAAATGGTCAAACATCAAATGCTCATCATCAAAGAAGAGGGAATTAATTCACTAATTAATCCTAGCCTAATTAATTAAATCGAACTCAAAAATTCTCATGGATAGAGTTATTAATTAAATGAAATTAATTAATTATTCTAAAATCCACCTCAACATGGCTTAAAAGTCAACTTACTAACCAATCAAATGAGAGAAAATGGATCACTCAAGGTTCTAATCTTAGCCTCTCTTTGTGGATCAATCCCAATCATTGAATTAAAATTTGAACTTTTCCCTCCAAAAGGAAATCTATAAAACCTAGCTCAATTAGGGCATTTGCATATAGATCATTCATTCCAACAAGATAATGTGTATTTCATTCTACGATAGTTCATTTTTAGGAGCATAATTGTGACCATTTTAGCTTGTGAAATATCATAATTAGATGTATTTGAGCATTTTTATTGAATCTTTCATCATAGGATTGTCTATTCAATATGAATAAGTGCTAATCTAAGAGCATTTTATGTAATTCAATTGGATCTTCTTGTGTAGAAAGCAATAGGACAATTTTAGTAGTTTAATGGCTTGAAGTGGATTAAATTTGATGCTAACCTACTAATGTAATTTCTTATTGAGTGTTGTGTGGCAGAATTGTAGATATAAAATAAAAACACAACACATTTTGGCACCCACCATGGGGCTTTAGCCCTCATTTTTGGGATTTTCTCAGATTATGTGATGCGGGATAGCTTGAAGGTTGTAAAAGATCATTTCGGGAGGATTTCATCATCTTTTGTTATTATTTCATCATTTGCAAGAGAAAAGAATCATTTCTGGTCAATAAAACATTGTTTCCTGTCAATATTCTATCATTTCCCGATAGGTAAAATTGATAATAAAATCTTCATTTCATAATTTTTGGGGAATATTTCATCATCTTCAGTGGATCTAGTCATTTTCAGTGATATTTCATCATCTCCCACCAATAGAAATTGCAACCATCAAAACATGTCAATGTACCAAAAATATGTAATTCATTAGTATAACCAAGTACACCCGACACCATACACCAAAATTGTACGTACAAAATCTTTTTTGTGAAATCTTGATGTCTGACCAACAACCACAAACATCCTACTGACATTCTCAACAACCAACCGATACTTTCAAGTAACCGATATGGAGGTTTTGACATCAATAAAAACAATACTATCAACATCTCAATATGTCTAACAGGGAAGCCCTTGAAGCTGCGTGGTCCAAAAGAGGACACACACTCTCTTTTTATAATGCCAAGTTGAATTAGCCATAGGGAAACAAAACCAAGCCTAAATTTCTTATTTCAATTAAAGCCTTTAGGTGAGATTTGCAACATGTTTTCTCTATGTTGGCTTGCATTTATGTGAGGGATAATGATTATGATGTTCATCCATATCAAATGGCTTTTATCCTTATAAGGTGTATTTAGTCATTTACGGGAAATATTTCATCATTTTTGGTAAACAGACATTTTGGGAAATTATTTCATCATTTTTAAACAGAAAGACAAAAACACAGAAATATTTTTTTTATCAAGTTTATGCATTAATGGCTAACATTTTTTTATCTGCTCATTAAAACATCTTAACAATTGTCTGTAGGACATTGTCAAAGACTTTATTTACGAAGATTTTGACAACAAAACACCAAACTATTAATGTTCTCCATGCAGACTGTCTTGGAAATCAATAAAATAATGTCTTGTGATAATATTTTTAGGCATTTAATTAGAATTTTAATTTGATTCTTAATTTGATCAGAGGATTATGCTCTTTTCCAAAGAGGAAAATTAGAAACTCAAAAGTTAGATCAAGTTTTGAGTTTAAATTTTTTGGAAATTGAATCTTTCTTGGCATGTTTGGGAAAGATGACAAGGTAGGGAAGTATGCTCTTTTCCCATTGGGAAAATCAAAACCCTAGACCCTTGAATCTAATCCAATTTCATTCTTGTTTTAATACTTAGAGGGCTTTTCAGTTGAGTTAAAAAGTGATAATCCTAAAGGATAATATTTTGTCATTAGTATACAAAGGACACAGTTTTTGAACCATCGATAACATGATCATCAAAAGACAAGATTATAATGCAACCCGACACAACAGTTCACAGAGGTCACCAAAAATGTTGTACACTATTACCGATAGATATTTTACAGTGTAAACTGACAACACACTTTACTGAGCAAACCAACAAATAGTCTATAGAGCAACCTGAGAAGCAGAATGTCTACAGAGACATTACTGAGGAAAGACTACAGAGCAACCCGAGCACTAGTCTACCGAGAGACAACTTTAATTTTGAGAAATGTGGATCTAAGTTACACGTCAGATAAAACACTTGAGTTAGCTTTATGCTTATCTTTAAAACCATTTCTTGAGGGACAAGTAAAGCATATGTAATTGTTTTAATCAGTCTAACTGATTGTAAACATACAAACTAGGAGATCAAGGTCAAGTTGTAAACTTTTGATCATAGATTTTTCATTGTAAAGCGTAAAACCTAGATAGGTCAATATATTGTATAAATAGATGTAGAAATAAATCACACAATGTTGATTGTAGCCGTAGAAGACATCTATGGATTATATAGAGAGTTTTATGCAAAATGATAGAAAAAGATGAAATCAATTATGAAGAACAAGATTCAAGGCTACCGAGCAGAACAGAGGCATTAATCAATCACTATAGGTGATACATATACATTGTGTACTTAAAGGATCTATATTCAGCAATTGAAGATTGCATACTATCAGGTCAACAAGTATTTTTGACTACTCTCTAAAAATTGTAGCAAATAGAATAAATCCTTTAAGAAGGTGGATTTAACAATCCTTACGTAAATCTCTTAACTGAGTAGACCTAACCAATCTAAAAAATTACTCCTAATACAGTAAGATCATCATAAGTGATCACACTTGTAGCCTTAACTGACACCTTCCATTTTGCAGATAGTGAAGCTTTGTGGGTTTCATCCCCACCATATTTTTTACCTTCTAACAGGGATTTTTTGCATTACCAATTCATGTGTCATGTGTACTTACATTTCATGAATGCTTCTATGAATGTTTATATGCAATTAAGTTTATGTTTTGATATTACATGCATAAGGTATAAAAGCAGCAATGGTCGGTAATGGAAGAACAGAGTACTAATGGTTAATTGATTAAAACTTTTAAGGGTACTAATTCACCCCTCCCCTCTCACTACACACCATTCCATTATTCCAACAAAAATCTCCTGGGAATGACCCAAGTGAGGACAGGTAGACGCCAGCTCTTCCATCTCACTATAATCAAGACACTTCCTTGAGATGAAAATATCAAAAGACTTAATCATTTCTATCATTGGACCATTTTATTGATCCTTCCTTGGACATTCTTGAGTGTGTGTAGATCCAAGCAGCTTCAATCTTGCTTGTGAGACCACACTCACTTAGGTACTCATAGGGCTATAGGCCTCAATCATGCCTCATGTAATACTATGGGGGATTTTTATGAATAGATGCCTATATTGGACACTTTATGCTAGTAACCACCCATTTCACCTTTGAAAGGTGATAATCTGTGTGCAAGGAAGATAGTAACTTCCCCAAGCCACTCATCTTATTGTGCCCTCATTAGCACTTGGAGTCTAATAATACAGCATTGCTTGATCCATTGCATGATCTTTAGTGATCATATTCTAATTATCTCTTGAGTGTGTACCTAAGTTAACAAGCAAAGATTTTAATGCTAATTCAATTTCATAAGGATAGTTGTATTTGCATTTGTAGCTTTACTCATAAAAAATCTAAAGAACATACACTTATTACCAAGGAAAAAGACATCATTCTTTTTAGTGTGTGTGTATCACTAAGTGAACAACCAAAAATACCTGAAAATACATCTAAGACATCAAAAATTTACAATTTTTTGACTGTCATTCAGAAATAGATTTTGAAGTATCCTAAAAAGTCATTTCTCACATGTAAAACATCATTTTCTGGTAATAAAACATCATCTATGGTCTTTTGTGTATCGTCTCCAAAGTTTTAAACATTGTTTCCTACATTAATTCATCATTTCCAGTCTTTTTTTGGTCGTCTCCAGTGGATTTCACCATTTATGGTTGTCATTTAGTCATCTTCGATCAAAAGGTCATTTATGGTTTCTGTTTTGTCATTTCTAGGAGTGATAACCTATTTGGTCATTTTCAAAATAGAGGGCATTTATGTACTTTTTCTTTTAGAATCAATTCACTTATGGGATACCCATTAATATTCTCTTTCAAATCTAATCATCACAAATACATATATCTGACATCAAACCTTGATTTTTTCAATCAATCTGATTACTCTTTGTTTCAAAACCTATCACTAGTTTTAATTACTCGCATCAACATTCTTCTTTTAGAGATCAATATCAAGGTCAATATAACCTTCATCCATATCTCTAACATCATCCAATCATCAAAAATTTTCCCAACCTAGACCAATTGTTTCACTAGCCTATCAATATTGAAACAATCAATGATATATCGATCATCATTTCAAATCAAGGGTTATCCAATCTTACATGGTGTGGACAAGAGATTGTCATTTTGAAAAATTGATATCGAACACATTCCTTGAACCTAAATCGTACTAGAACCATAAAAGGATCTGAATTAAAACCCTTTCACTTCTATTTGAACTTCTGATCAAGGACCTCATGCCAACAACATCAATATGGACATGACAGAAAATGAATGGGTTACCCATGCCAATACTAATCATCAAGATGAGGAAGAAAATCTATCCGATGAATATGTTAAGAAAATCCAACAAGACCCAAAATTCCAAAAGATCATGGAAAAAATCTTAATGACTGATAAAAAATACTTTATTAATCTAGCAACCATGGGAATCAAGTTACCTCAATATTTTGATGTTGAAAAACTCAAAACACACAAAGAAGAAAATCCCATGGCTACTCTTGTCAAACAAATTGAAGCATTGCAAACTCAAATTATTGACATAAAGAAGGAAAAGGACACATCTTCGAAGAAATACTCACTAGACACAATTTGTCAGATGCCTTTTGATTTCAATCTTCATATGCCACCATTTTTTCCCAGCATGGAAATAGCAAAATATAATAAGTACATGGGAATTACAGATCCTCAAGATCACATACAAGATTTTATACTATTAGTATGAAATTCATTCATGAATAGACATACCTTATGAGTTTTTTTCTGTGTAGCTTAGGTGGACAGGTGATAGAAAGGTTTTATAAACTACTTCCTAAGATCAAAACCTTTGAAGAGTTGGTTAATATATTCATGCAACAATATTCATATAACATCTAGCATCTCGTCACAATGATAGATCTATGCAACACCAAACGACATGTCAGTGAACCTTTCATCTCATTATTGCAAAGATGAAGAAGGATGTTTACAATATATCCTCATTTAATTCCCGAAAGAGAGAAGATGGACATCCTCATCAATAATCTTGTTACAGGGATGAATCATTATCTTCAACTTTAGTGTATTCCAACATTTGACAAAGTGATTGAGATGGGTATGAAAATTGAAGATGCCTTGGTTAAAAGAGGGGAGATTAAAGTGTATAAAGATTTCAAAGGATCTTATACTAACAAAAATAACAACCAATATACATCCAAGTATTGGAACAAGAATCAAAATGTTGTAAATGATGGGGTAGTGGATGCTCAGAATGTAAATCCAAAGCACCCAACATTTAATCTTTCTACTAATGCCCCCCAAAATTTTCCTAATGCCACGTCTACTTTGTGAATCAATCAAGAATCAAAACAACAAAAACCACCTTTCACGAATGGTCCCAAAAAGAAATTTACACCTCTGAGAGAGTCTCTCGAATCATCACTACACAAGATTCTCAGGCATAAGGTTATTACTCTACGTGAAGCTAGACCCTATGAACCACTGGTCAAACCAAAATGATGGAATGATTCTCACTATTTCAAATATCTTCAAAACAAAGGCTATAAGATGAATGATTGTATGAAGCTTAAACATTTTCAGCAAGAATTGATTGAAAATGAAGCAGTCACAGTGGATGTACATAAGATGAACGAAGATCATACGACATTTAAAAAACCATTGCCCAGTTATGATAAAGGAGAATCATCCAACACAAAATTAAATCAAGTAAATTAAAATTATTCTCATGGTAATACAATCAATATGTTGGAATCCTTGGATCAACACATTAATGGCATCATCATCAAATATAAGCAACAAGCTGAATCTACTAACGCGATAATGAGAGGTTGGGCTAAAGTGATACTGAAAGGTGATTCTTCAAAATTATCAATATCATCAAATCCAACATCAACCAAACAAGCCTCATCATCTTCATCATCTAATTATAGTTTGCTTGAGCAATTACAAAGGACTCCGACACAAATATCTATTCTCGGATTACTCAAAATTTCTCCATCACACAAAGAAATTTTGGAAAAGGCTCTAGTTAGAATGGTTGTTCCTAAAAATCTAGATGTCAATAAATTTGAAGCCATGTTTGGAAATTTGACTACGCCCCACTACTTATCCTTTTGAGAAGAAGATGATAATTCCTTAAGTCATCCACATAATTTTCCCTTACATATAGAAGTGTTGATCCATAAACACAGAGTGAAATGAGTATTGATAGACAAAAGAGCGAGCTTAACTATATGTACTGTAAGTCTAGTTAAAGAATTGGGATTCTCATATCAGGATATGCACCCTAAAAATAGAATAATTATCAAGATATACGATGATGATGAGAGGTAATCCAAAGGATTAGTAATGCTACCAATCAATTTTGGACCAATGGAAAGAAATATGGTATTTCAAGTATTAGATCTGAATTTTTCATACAACATTCTCTTAGGAAGGCCTTGGATACATGAGATGCAGGCGGTACCTTCAACCTTTCATCAATGCTTGAAATTTTCCTATAATGGAGAAGAGATTACAATTTCAGAATACACAAGTTATTTCTAATCCTATAAAAATATTTGCCAATCAAATGAAAGAATGGTCCCACATAATAGAGAGGCAAAAAAGGAGGAATAGCCAGAAAGTTCAACATCATCCATATTAAGATAATTTGAAAAGAAATTGAAATTACAAGACAACCTGATTGGTGAATATAAGGTAGACTAACTACTGTCAATAACATCACTACCTCTTTCACCAAGATCACAAGGAAAACCTTCATTGTCTACAATGTTCACAAATCCTAAAGCACAAACTATCTATAATGGAACCTTTGTAAGAGGTAAATCAATAGTAGAGGAAAATGAGGACAATGACATATTAAAGTGGCTATATAAGGAAAAACATTAATCTCAACAAGAGGTTAAACATATTCAGATTTCAAATCAACAATATGGATGTGGTTTCTATATTATGCAACAAATGGGATATCAAGGACAAGGACCCCTCAACAAAAATAAAGAAGGTCTTGTAGAGCCAATTCTTAGGAATTTTAGGAATCCCAAAGACAAAATAGGATTAGGGTATAAAGATGAATAAAATATCCCACTCATTCACGATGGACCAATTTTTTATCAAGAGGAAGATAAATCTGAGGAAGAAGTTGAGATTGTTCCATTTTCATATGAATGGTTATTAAATGTACAAGATTAAAACACTCATTACCAAGGGGAACCCTACATCCCTCAATCATTAACAAATAAACAAAGACCCCATTTTAGTACAACTCTCATTCTGGGAAATAGAAAAACAAATAAAAGAAGATCCTGACTCTCGTGAAGAAGTGGATTATGAACCCATCACACATGAAAGATTGTTGTCTTTATAGAGAGAAAGCAATACCTCACATCAAGAACCTGATGTCATCTCCACTGGAAATGAAGCACCAATAACCATTGCTCATTTCTTGAATAGATGAAATGATATCCAGACTGAATCTCATGAATGTGAATTTGATGGAAGAGAGAGTGAACAAGGAAACAAGCATCTTAACCAGGGGTAGCTAGTGACAATAACTAATGTTCTATACTTACCACATTATTCAAAGATTGACTCCAATGAATATGAATGAGACTCATTTTCTGACACCATAATGAACATTGAATTAGATGTGATACATAAATACACATCCTGATTTGAAGAGGGACAAAGCTCAGGTGTAAGACCATTTGAGTTTGTTTCACAAAATATTGACGATGGCTCGAGTGAGAATAGTGAGATTATTTTTTATCTAAGAAACCTTCAATAAAGTTTTTTTATAGAGCTCATCAATAATTTTGAAAGCTATGAACATAATTCAATCATGACTTTGGAAACTTTTGAAACCAATCCTAATGATACCTTACAGCTAGTCCACTCTAAACTTGTTGACTAGACCTTGTCTAAACCTATGGATATACCCATGTCTCCCAATGACTATGTTATAGCTTGTTACCTTAATATGGTATAATCATTAACTCCTTCCACCTATGAATAAAATAGTTCATTGACAGGGGAAAATATCCATTTTTCTAGTCGCAAGAGAAAAAAGAAAAGAAATCAAGGATCTGAGGGTGAAAACCATTCTATGACAGTCTCAGATCCTAAAAAGGTAAAAATAAAGGACGAATCCAATAGTGAAAACCTCACTGAGGTGCTAGATGATGGAAAACTTGATATTCTTCCAAAACACTCTTAGGAACGATCTCTGGTTCTCATAGAACCTACACAACCAATCAATCTTGGTACAGAGGAAACACCACAAACCATACACATTGCTCAGTCATTATCAACAGAGAAGAAATAGGAATTCACACAATTATTTAAGGAAAAGAAGATAAATTTTGTATGGTCTTACTTAGATATGCCAGGATTAGACCCTAATCTAATCATGTATCACTTGTCCATAGCTCCGAGAGTGAAGCCGGTAAAACAAAAACTAAGGAAAATGCATCCTCATATCACGCTTTTAGTCAAAGCAGAACTGGAAAAGCTATTGAAAGTAGGATTTATAAGAGAAATTGCATATGTTGAGTGGATATATAATAGAGTTTTAGTATCTAAACCAGAAAATTCCATCATATGTTGTACAAACTTTTTATATGTAAACAAAGCATGTCCCAAAGACAATTTTCCGCTACAAAATATAGATGTCATTGTGGATCTCACACCTAGATATGATATTTTATCATTAATGGATGCTTTCTCGGGCTATAATAAAATTAAAATTGCTCTCTAATATCAAGAAAATAACTTTTACCTATCCCTAGGGCACATTTTGTTGGAATGTAATGTTGGAAATAATGGAATGGTGTACTAAGAGAGGAAGGGTGAATCAGTACCTCTAAAACTTTTATCAATTAACCTTTATCCTTTTATGATCAATACATTGTATTACCATTCATATTTGTTATTCTATATTTGTGTATATAACATCAATTCATAATTCAATAATCATATAAAACATTCATAGAATCATTCATGAAATGTATAGACACATGACACAAGATTTGGTAACACAGAAAACCCCTGTTAAAAGGTAAAAATTGTGGTGGGGATGAAACCCACAAAGCTTCACTGTCTGCAAAATGGAAGGGGTCAGTTAAGGCTTACAATTTGATCACTTTTGATGATCTACCCTATTAGGAGTATTATGTGGAGACTGGTTAAGGTCTACTATGTTAATAGCTTTAGCAACATTGTTTAGTGTGCACTCGGTTAAGAGATTTACATAAGGATTGTTAAATCCACCTTTCTTGAAAGGATTTCTTCTATTTGCTACACTTTGTTAGAATGTAGACAAAAATACTCAATGACCTTAGTGTATGCAATCTACCATTTCTTATTACAGATCCATTAAAGATTACAAGTATAGTGTATCACCTAATGTGATTGATCAATACCTCTATTTCTCGGTAGCCTTGAATCTGGTTCTCGATAACCTAATTCATCTTTTGTTGTTCTTGCTTGAAACTCTTAGTCTAATCCATAGATTTTCTCCTTGGCTACTATCATCCTCACATCATGTTTGAAATAAATGATTACACATCTATTTATACAATAGATTTACCTATTTTAGTTTCACATATTACAAAGATAACTCTATGATCGAAGGTTTATAACTTGACCTTGATCTCCTAGTTTTCATATTTTCAATCAGTTAGATTGATTTAAATAATTATAATTATAATGCTTGTCCCTCAAGAAATGGTTTTAAATCAAATCAAAACTCTAAATATAAAACATAACTATTTTATCTGACATGGAAGTGAGATCCATATTTCTTGGGATTTAACTAACTTTCGATGTCTGATGCTCGGGTTGCTCTGTTGTCAGTCTGTCGGTGTTCCTTTATTGATCTATCTGTTGGGTTTCCTCGCTATATTGGGTTCCTCTGCTTTTTTTCTCTATCATTTTACACTTCAACATTTTTGGGTTGAACTATGTAAACTCTGTCGGGTTACTCTTGTTATCTGTCTTGTCGGGTTTCTCTGCTCTTAACACTTTCGATGACCTTTTTTATCTGTACTTTCAGTTTTCAATGAAATTTTTTCTTTTGGTGATGGTTCAAAAACTATTTTCCCTTTGCATATACTAATGGAAAAATAATGTCTTCAATATCCCCCTTTGACATTAGTATCAAAAATTGATATGTGCAAAATACTAAACTGTGTAGTATGTACACCATTTGTTTTACCTTGTCATTTTATGACTCCGCCTATGTATATGTTGGTATAGTATATGTATATACCTGTACACTTTCCTTTTTACTATACTCCCTTTTCACCTTATCTTTATATCATGTCATTCTTCCCCTTTTTACTATTGTACATATAAATTTTCCCTAATGTACATATCATTTTCCCCCTTTTTTTATAGTAAGGGAAAAGGTGTATACTTACAACTTATCAAAAATATGGGAATAGGAAGTCTTCATATCTTCCATCAGTTTCTCCTATTTCTCCTTAGGTGTTCTAGAGTCATTTTCTCTAATGTGATTCAGTCATGCATATCATAGATGTTGTCTGCTACAGACATCTCTGGGTTGGCAATTAACTCTCTTGCCAAAGTCATGTGTTGTTGCAGAAGTGTAAGATGTGGTAGCATTAGAGCCTGTAGCTCGGTAACCTCATCTCTAAGCTTGGTTTCTGACTCTATAATTTCCCGTCTCAACCTTCTAGATGTTTTAATCTTGTCAAAATGCATCTTGATTGCATTGTCATCTGAGGTTATAATTTGTGCACTTGTGTTTAGATCAGAATCTAGTTGTGAAATCTTATCACTATTTTCCTTAGTCATTTTCTCTAAAGTGCACAACTTTTGTATTAAGGAAATAGCTTCAAAAATTAGTGGATCTAATTCATCTACAAGTTCTAAGAGATTTACCTTATTGACTGCCAATTCTTGGCTGATCTTTTCTGTTAATTTGTACTGATATTTTTGTTATGCTTGTTCTTCAATTGTTTTTTCTGCATCCACATTCTGAGATGTGATGGCCTTTCTTAGAATGGCAAGTTGATCAAGGATGGGGTAATTTTGATCAACATCTATGTCAGGAACTATTTGTGTCAATATATCCCTTGTATTTTCCAACACTAGGGATTCTTTGTGCTCTTTCCTTAGCTTTTCTTGCATAGCTTTCCTTTGACATATTTCTCCATACTCTTTGAGAGATTCAAAATCCAATGTAGAAGGATCACATTTTGGTATCTCAATGATTTCATCAAGTGTTACCTTCATTTTGGACTTCTTTGTCTTCTTCTCGGATGCTGAGTGGGAAGAACTTGAATGTACTACCAAAGCAAGATCATTTGCTTTGTCAGATGTGCTAGATGATTGCTTTTGTGGTGTTGTGTCTTTTTCCTGTTGCTTGATATCTGCATGTCGGTTGGTAGTGGCCATCTCCACATCAACCTTCAGTGTATCTGCAACATCTCCTTCTGTATTCTTAGGAGTATCATCTTGTTTCTTCTCTTCTTCACCTTTTCCTTTCTTCCCTTCATCTATTTCTTGTTGTGCTCCACCTATGACATTTTGGTCATCAGTTGTATCTTTTTTCTCATCAGTTGTATCTTTTTGTTCATCATTGCCCTTATCATCGGGTATGCTTTCATCATATGTGTCTGATGCTTTGGTAGTTTCAGATCCTGAAGACTCAAATAGATTAGGTATCTCTTCCTCATGGTAGTATGTTTCATTACAGCAAGATGCCATAATCTTTCTTTCATCCAGCAACTATCTCATCTTGATTCTAGCTTCTTTATACTATTCATAGAAGATCTGTATCTCTAATTTTTAATTCTCAATATTCTTGTCTAGATTGTACCTTTCCATTGTATGATCTTTTCTCTTAAGTCTTTAAACTTTTCCAATTAAGAGATCTAGCTCCGATACCAATTGTCGGAAATAATGGAATGGTTTACTGAGAGGGGAGGGGTGAATCAGTACCTCTAAAACTTTTATCAAGTAACATTTATCCTTTTATGATCAATACATTGTATTACCATTCATATCTGATATTTTATCTTTGTGTATGTAATATCAATTCATAATTCAATAAGAATGTAAAACATTCATAGAAGCATTCATGAAATGTATAGACACATGACACAATATTTGGTAACACAGAAAACCCCTGTTAGAAGGTAAAAACTGCGGTGGGGATGAAACCCATAAAGCTTCACTATCTACAGAATGGAAGGGGTCAGTTAAGGCTTACAATTTGATCACTTCTAATGATCTACCCTATTAGGAGTATTATATGGAGACTGGTTAAGGTCTACTCTGTTAAGATCTTTAGCAACACTGTTTAGTGTGCACTCGATTAAGAGATTTACATAAGGATTGTTAAATCCACCTTTCTTGAAAGGATTTATTATATTTTCTACACTTTGTTAGAATGTAGACAAAAATACTCAATGACCTGAGTGTATGAAATATACCATTTCTGATTATAGATCTATTAAAGATTACAAGTATAATGTATCACCTAATGTGATTGATCAATACCTCTGTTGCTCGGTAGCCTTGAATCTAGTTCTTGATAACCTAATTCATCTTTTGTTGTTCTTTATTGAAAATATTAGTCTAATCCATAGATGTGCTCTTTGGCTACTATCATCCTCACATCATGTTTGAAATAAATGATTACACATCTATTTATACAATAGATTTACCTATTTTAGTTTCACGTATTACAAAGATAACTCTATGATCAAAGGTTTAGAACTTGAACTTGATCTCCTAGTTTTCATGTTTTCAATCAATTAGACTGATTAAAACAATTATAATTACAATGCTTGTCCCTCAAGAAATGGTTTTAAATCAAATCAAAACTCTAAATATAAAACATAACTTTTTAATCTGACATGGAAGTTAGATCCACATTTCTTGGGATTTAACTAACTTTCGATGTCTGATGCTCAAGTTTCTCTATTGTCAGTCTATTGGTGTTCCTTTGTTGAACTGTCCATTGGGTTCCCTTTCTCTTTTGGTTTCCTCTTCTTTTATGCTCTGTCGGTTTACACTTCAACATTTTTGGGTTGAACTATGTAAACTCTGTCGGGTTACTCTTATGATCTGTCTTGTCAAGTTTCTTTTCTCTTAACACTTTTAGTGACCTTTGTTATCTGTACTTTTAGTTTGCACTGAAATTCTATCTTTCGGTGATGGTTCAAAAATTGTTTTCCCTTTGCATATACTAATGGAAAAATAATGTCTTCATGTAATGCCCTTCTGAATCATAAATGCTAGGGAAACATATCAAAGAGTGATGAAGGCAATATTTCATGACAAGATGCATAAGAACATAGAGGATTATGTCGATGACACTCTAGGAAAGTCTCACAATAGAAAAGAACATCTAGCATATTTAGCTAAGATTTTGGACAAGATGGAATACTTTAAGCTCAGGTTGAATCTAAAGAAGTGTGCATTTAGAGTTACTTCTAGAAAGATCTTAGGATATATAGTCTCCACTAAAGGAATTGAGGTAGATCTAGAAAAGGTAAAAGCAATTGTAGAGATAAACCCACCAGAGAATATCAATCAAGTGTGATCATTACAAGGCAAGCTATAGTCAATCTGAAGGTTCATTGCTCAACTGGCTGATAAAGCACAACCTTTCACCAAACTTATGCATAAAGTAATCACCTACCAATGGGATGAAACATGTGATATATCATTTAAGAAACTCATACAATATCTAGAAAATCCACTAATTCTAATGGCTCCCATACTAGGAAAGCCATTATTGCTATATGTCTCAACAACTAACAGCTCATTTAGGGCACTCTAGCACAGCAAGATGAAAATAGAAAATAAAGAGTGGTATATTACATCAACAAAATATTGGTCCAATATGAACTTAATTACACATCCATTGAAAAGTCTTGTCTCACTATTGTATTTACATATCAGAAGTTAAGACATTATATGTTGGCACATTAGATCAAGTTGGTAGCCAAGATTTATCCCTTGAAATATATCCTCAAAAAAGCAAAATTAAAATAGAGATTAGCTAAATGGGTGATTATTCTCAGCAAATTTGATATAGAATACATGAAACGCAAAGTTATCAAAGGACAGGTTATTGCAGACCAGCTAACTGAAGCACCATTACTAGGAGACCATCCTCTAATAGTGGAATTCCTTGATAAGTAAATTTTTCTCATCATAGAACACTCATAGAAAATTTATTTTGATAGTTCCTTTACTCAACAAGGATCTAGATCAGGTATATTATTCATTTCTCTGCAAGGATACATGATACGCAAAGGATACAAAATTGTATTCCCATGTACCAATAATATTGTGGAATATGAAGCATCAGTCAATGGGTTAAGAATGACATTATCATGGAAGATCATTTAATTGCATATCTATGGCGATTCCTAGTTGATAATAAATCAAATCAATAATGATTTCCAGACTAAGGATGACAAGATAGTGTCATATAAAAACATGGTGGATGATTAGAAAAAGTATTTCATAGGCATAGCATTTGAACAGATTCTGCATGCAAACAATCAAGTGGCAATTGTGATGGCCAACTTAACATATTTGTTACAACTATCAGACAATCAAGCATGTTATGACTTCCTGGTGGAAGAGTTACCTTATCCTGCCTATGATTGTCCTGAGTCTAAACTAGTGTGCCAAATTGTGACTTGTGAGTCTCCTCACTATGGAGAAATCCTTGATTAATTCAAGACCAATGCTTTACCTAATAGTCTATATAAAAACCAAAAATGGAATCTTATTCACCAAGCCTCCAAAAATGTGATCATAGCTAATGATTTGTATCAAAGAGGTTTTGATGTTACTTTACTAAGATGGTTAGAACTTAAAGAATCAAACAACACTTTACGAGAAGTTGACAAAGGTATTTGTGGATCACATTTGAATGACCTTAGTCTAGCTAATAAACACTTGCTGATCATATACTATTGGCCTACAATGGAGAAAGATGTTGTCAAATTCACAAAATCGTGCAAGAAATGTCAAATTCATGGTAATCTCATACATTCCCTAGCAAGAGAATTGTTACCCTTCATTACACACTAGCCTTTTCAGTAGTAGGCCTTTGATTTGATTGGTCAAATTTACCCATCTTCTTCCAAGGGACATAAGTTCATTATAACATCAACACAATACTTTATGAAGTGGGTTGAAGCTAAATCACTGATCACTACTGCAGGAAAACAAATCTCAATGTTTATCCTTAGTTATATTATCTGTAGATATGGTATTCCCTCATCAATAGTGACAGATAATGATAAACAGTTCAAGAACAAAGATATAAAAGAACTTTGCGACAGGTTTTATATTACTCAACATTTATTGTCTATCTATTTCCCTCAAGGAAATGGATAGGCTAAGGCAAGCAAAAAAAACATTCTGAATATTCTAATACACATAGTCAATGAGTTAGGCAAAGACTGGCATGTACAGATAAATCTAGCTATGTGGGCCTATCCCACAAGTATTAGAATATCAACAGGAGCCACTCCATATTCTCTAGTTTATGGCGCTGAAGTAGTTATACCTATTAAAGTAGAAATACCATCTTTGAGAGTATCACTGTGAGGGTTAATCACAGATGAAAAGTATATAATCTCCAGGCTACAAGAACTAGAACTTCTTGTTGAACGATGTCAAGATAATTTTGAACATCTACAAGGCTATCAAAAGAGAATCAAAAAAGGATTAAAAAAAAAAGTTCAAACCTCGAGAGTTTTAAGTAGGAGATCTGGTACTATGTGAAAATCCTAAAAATCAACATCGAGAAAATAAAGGCAAGTTTGAACCAAATTGGTTAGGACCTTTTATCATCACAACAGTATTTGGATCCGGGGCTTATCAGTTGGCACTGCAAAAGGAAATGCACTTCTTGATCTAATCAATACAACTCATTTGAAGAGGTTCTATGCCTAGATCATTGTAAGTAACAATTGTACAATAGAAAATGTCATGAAGAAATCAACAAAAATAGTAAAATTTGAGCCTGAAAAAAAATCTTGAAAAGTGGGAAAAGAATTGATAAATGGTTGTCCCAATGAAAAACTAGCAAACAAGTGCATGGGTAACATAAAAAAAAATCAAAATATATCAAAATACAAAAAAAATCAAAAATGAAAAAGAAGTGCCTTGGTGAAAACCTGGAAAATGGCACCTTGGTAGCAAAAATAGCAATTTCACAAGTGGTAAACGTACGGTAAACATACGTCATTTGTAAGCTAGTTGCTTTGTCCATCAATGGTCTATTAAATCTTTAGTGTGCGATGATATTATCTTTGCTCATAAACTAAACCTTATTTCTTGCTAGGTCCATCACTAGTCACCATGGCTTGAATTAAGGTCTCATCTCTATAAAGGGGACAATCTATTCAAACTGGGGGCAATTCATCATCACTAATCACGCAATGATGTTTCTCAATACCACCATTCAAACAATGGTGTTTTTTTTAACATCACCAAACATACATCATTGTTTTTCAATATCAATCAGAAAACAAAAGTGTTTCTAAACACTCATCTTTTCATCAATTGATCAAATATCCCAATATCACCAATCGACAGACAAAAGTATGGAAATGACAAGTGGTATGATATGATTTCAAGGTTTCTGACTTCTAAGTAACTTTGTGATGTCCAAGTACTAGAAAAGAAAAGGGGAAGTCAAGATATTTTTCTGTGATTTCTATTTGTTCGTATTGGTTTTTACTTATCATGTCTCCCGAATGATTCAATGATGTTGCAGTGCTAGAAACACAAGGGCAAGGGTATGCTATTTTACTTTGATTTTTACTTGTGGTCTAAATAGATATTTGGTGAGGTCTATGATGACAAAAATATACACCATAATATAGCTACATGAAAGGCTCTAACTCTGAGACCTCCGCAAATAGTTGTGTCAGAAGGAAGGTGGAATATTTTCCTTGAATGTTTGGCTAATCAATTGATGATTATTATATCTCTTGAGAAATTTCATGATTCAATGTACTATAATATCAAGAAAGGAATATGATATTTGCTTTGTTTGTTGTCTCTGGGGTGTTCAATTCAAATGGAATTAAAGGACAAATAATCTAGGTGTCTATGATAAGAGCCTCCACAATAAGGTGGAAAAGTCTCACATACCTTGACTCGGATTATTTGAACCCTTGATAGAGGTTGGAAGAATCATTTCTTGTCTATTTTCACAACTGATACTCAGAACATCATGATCTGTTATATCATGATGTTTGTATCACATTTCAATATAAAATCTAAAAATATCAGTTTTCATATCATCATGGTCAAGCAAGTACTAGCGATGGTTGTACTGATTCTCACATCTAACACAAGTAGTATTCATATTATCATTTTCAACTATGTACAAGTGAAAATTGTACATACTTGTGAACCCGAGAAAGATGATATTCATATTGACAGTGTCGCTTGTGTACCAATGTCGGTTGTATCAGAATGTTCCAATAAAGCTCAATGATGAAATTTAGCACAAAAATAAATGACAAAGATGGAAGTTGCATATCATTCTAAGAAGTTGCATATCATTTTAGGATTTTCTTTCATAAGAGTTGATATAACATCATTTCAAGGAGGGAAATTTTAATTTGCAACATTATGACATGGCAAAATATAATGTCTCTATTATGATCGAGTACTCTAATCACTAGCACAAAAACAAAATCTGCATAACATGTTAGCTGCATGAACATATCTATTTGCATATCATCATAGGCATATATAATGAATAGAAAAAAGAAATAACAGTTCATCCATTTTCATCGTGCATCCATATCATAAAAGCATAAGATCCACTAATAAATGTCATGATAGAGTGTCATACATAGGCATATACATAATCAACATAATGCATCCATCTATTTTCATCCACATCATAAAGCATTAAACATATGCATGAACATAATAAAGAGCATCCCATAAAGATAAAAAAAACTATAAAGAACAGCCATATGGAACTACATCCCATGAGAATAATGATGACATGTAACTGATAGAATGTTTGATAATGTCAAGTTGAAGATAATGCAAGGCATTAAATCAGTTAATGGTTTGTATTTTCATTGATGTCAACTTGATCTAATCTGTATAGTCATGTACATAATGCCAAAGACTTCAGAGAATCAATGAAACAAAGGTTATTCTTTCAGCAATGCATAAAAGTCAATTATTCACTAAGTGATAGATAACACCGATGGAGTGCGCACCATCGATAAAGTAAAAAAAAAAAGAGAAAAAGTCACAGTGATACCCGACGAGTAGAAGACAGTGTTTCCCAATGAAGCAGAATCACAGGATGCCCGATGAGCTGAAAATAGAGTTACCCAATGAGTAAAATCCATTGATGCCCGACAGACGAAGATCCCAAAGCTGACTAGAGTCACACTGATGGAACTGGCAGTTGTCACTGACGACTAACTGCAGAGTTGACCAACAGAATAGAGAGTTCAGAAAATGACAAAATATCTAGTTGGCAAGAGCTAAAGATAGACTTAACTAGTTGTTTTCATTGTTTTATTCAACCAGAGTTAAGTGATTGATTTAAAGAAGATATGTATAGTTGGCAAGAAGATAACTATGAGATAAATCAGGAGTTATGCTTTAAATTAGATTGACTGGATTGTTTTTCACGCCAAGAATCAAGAATCAAGAAACAGTGAATATCATGTCTATATAAGAGACAAGCATAATTCATTTCCGCAATCACATACATGGGAAGGGGAGTGAATAGAAAGAGGATGCTAAAGAGAAACTGATGAAGAGGAACTTCATACAGTCCTGATCAATCAAGCTGAAGAAGTGCTAAAGAATTCTGCAGACACCGACGAAGAGTGAAGCACAGCATCACCGAGCAGAAAATGTAGAGCAAAAAGAATTGAATTGATACATTGATCAGAGAGGTATTGTACTTAAATAGATCTAAAAATCTGCAATTCATGTTGCATTAGAAACAGGTCATTGTGTTTTAGTTTAACCATTGAACCATCAAGTCTCTTAACAGAGCAGGACTTAATAGTCTTCTATATATTGAGGTACATCCCAAGGAGTGCCAAAATGGTTGATTCATAAAAGTAGCATTGGACTTTCTAGATACCTATTGACATTCTAAGAAGGAGGTTGATTCAAGGATGGTAGCAAGATTTTCCTAAAGCCTATTGATAGTGTAAGGAGGTTGATTCAAGGATGGTAGCAAATAGATACCTGATACTACGTGAAAACCTCTATGTATAAAATCCTCTAACAAGGTCACACCTAATAGTGTATTTGTAACCTTTAATGGGGTTTCCTCCTAATAGGGCTCACTTCAGAAGAGTGAAAATTTGGGGTACCAGTCCCAGTGGTTTTTCCTTTAACAGGGTTTCCACATTAAAATCCATGTGTTATGTGTGTATGGTTTATTACTTTATTGTTTTACATTTCACATATGCATTTCTAGATTGATTGGTATGCTCTGCATATTTACTAAGTATCGGTAAATAAGTTTTTCTGCTTATCGGTTATCAAGGAGAATAAGGTCAGAAAAGGAAAACTGACAGACAGTTAATTATTATAAGCATTTCATGGCATGCATCTTGTAGGGACTTAATAATCTGAGATTTATTTGACTGGTGGTTAGTGGTTAAAGGATAAATTTTTGAGGCCACTGATTCACCCCCCCCCCCTCTCAGTTATTACTAGCAATTGGTATCAGAGCTTGTGTGCTTAGAAGGAAGGTTTCAAGACCTAAGTCAAGATCACAAGATGAACAGACGAGATGTGCCCAAGTTGAATTAAGACAACTTTGATTCATGGCAAAGCAGGATAAGACTCCACTTATCAGGTATTGGTAATGATGTTACTCAATACTTAGATACTGAATATGTGTTGCCCACAGGACCATTAACATTAGATCAACTGAGAGTGAAGCATGAGCACAACTACATGGTCATAGAGCTTCCTTCCTCTCTCTCTGATGTTGAATTTGAAGATGTCAAAGATTGCACAACTACAAAGAAAATGTGGGACAAACTGAAGCTTGTACATGGCGGTGATGCAAATGTTCTAAGAGCCAAGGCAGAAAGCCTTAGAGGAAAATTAGATGATCTTAGAATGAAAGAAGGAGAAAACATCACACAGTACAGCACAAGAATAAAAGTAGTCAATGCTATACAAAGTGTTGGAGGTACACTTGAAGAAGAAACAATGCTTAGTAAAATCTTAAGAACCTTATTGCATGTATATGCTATTAGAGTTTCAGCTATTCAAGAAATGAGAGTAGTTGTAAACAATACATTTACTCTTGATAGTTTGATTGGTAGACTGATTTCATTTGAGATGAATAACTTTGATAATAGTGTCTTACCAAACTTAGAGTCTTCATTCAAGTCTTCTATGAGAATAAGAAAATCCAGTCAGAGACACACATCTAGAAGAGATAGTGAAAGTGAAAGTGAAGAAGAAGATCTAGATGAAATAGAAGCACTCATGGAAAGGAGAATGCAAAGAGGCAAAGGTAAATATAAAGGCAAGTTACCACTTGTATGCTTTAATTGTAAAGAGATCAGACACTATGCTGCAAGATGTCCTAATAGAAGGAAAGATGACAAAGGTAATGACAGATCTTTTGGGAATAAATCTGACAGAGGTGATAACAAAGATTACAGAAGTTATCGACAATCAGAAAGAAGAGATACCTAAGACTACAAGGGTAAAGGAAAGAAGGATAGCTACCTAGCTGCTTGCAAATATGAAGATACTAACACCAAACTTGATGAAGACATCGAGATGGTATTTGTAGCTGTGAAAGATGATTCAGATGAAGATGAAAGGTATGTAGAAACTGCACTCGTATCTAAGGTTAGAAAGAATGAAATCTGGATTATACATAGTGGCTGCACTCACCACATGATCGGTGATAAAGAAAAGTTTAACACTTTTGAGTATTATAATGGTGGTATTGTAAGAATGGGTAATGATACACCTTGTCCGGTTGAAGGTAAAGGAACTATAATGTTGAATAACCTGATTAAATGTGAAAAATGCTTATTGGGTAAAAGGATTGAATTATAATATGTTGAGTGTTTCTTAGCTGAATAATTTAGGTCACAGAGTAGCATTTGAGAACAAGAAGGCAAAGATCTTCAATGAATCAGGAAAACTGATTGGTACCAGTGAACAGACTAAAGGTAACTTATTCTATCTGAATGACACTAACACCACTTTCTTAATGACTAGAAACAAAGACATATGGTTATGGCACAAAAGATTGTGTCATGTGAATTTTGACAACATGATAAAAATAAGCAGAAGAAGAAATGTAAGAGGCTTACCGATGATGACAAAGCCAGACAACATCATGTGCAAAAATTTGCAAAAAGGTAAAATGATAAAGTCTAGTTTCAAAAGTAAAACCCATACATCTGATGATATTCTAGAATTAGTCCATACTAATTTATGTGGACCTATGAGGACAAAGAGCTATTATGGAGATAGATATTTTATTATCTTTGTTGATGATTACTCTAGAATGATGACAGTTATGTTTCTAAAAGATAAATCTGAAGCATTCAAGATGTTTAAATGGTATAAGGCTATGGTAGAAAAAAAAAGTGGTAAGAATTTGAAATGTTTGAGATCAGATAGAGGAGGAGAGTTTATATTAGATGAATTCACTAATTTTTGTAATGAGCACAGTATAAAAAGATAGGTTTCTGCACCAAGGACACCACAGCAAAATGGGATTGCTGAGAGAAGGAATAGATCAATAGTTGATTATGCAATAACACTCATGATAGAGAAAGGCATCACCCAAATCTTCTCGAGGGAAGTTGTCAGCACTATTGTTTATACACTTAAAAGAGTACAATTGAAGAAGGACACAAAGAAGACACCTTATGAGCTATGGTATGGTAAAACACCCAATGTAAGTTACTTCAAGATCTTTGGTAGTCAATGTTATGTCTTAAAGGATGATAGAAATGGAAATTTTGACGCCAAAAGTGATGAAGGTATTTTTCTAGGGTATACTACCAAGAGAAAAGCTTTTAAATGTCTAATCAAGGATTCTAAAAAAATAGTTGAAAGTGCAAATGTAAAGATTAATGAATTTGTAGAAAAGAATGAGATGGAAAGAACAAAATAAATAGAGGACTAAAACAAGTTTGTATATTGTGAAGAACTCAACACTCTTCACGAGCAACAGTGCTTAATGCCAGAACAACAAAATGTTACAATCGACGATCAAACTACAAATACCGATGGTCAGGATAATGATCAAAAAAATGTGCAAGGTAATGAAGATCAAGCTAATACACAAAGAGTTGTACCTATACTTGAAAGATATGTAAGAAGGAACCATCCAAAGGAATAGATCATGGGAGATAAGAAAGTTGGTATAAGAACAAGAAGTAAGTCTTTAAACTCAAATTGTTTAATTTGTGAGTTTGAGCCAAAATCTGGCAATGCTACACTAGATAATGAAGAATGGATAAGTGTTATGAATGATGAGATTGAACATATTGAAAAGAACAAAACATGGGCACTTGTGCCAAGACCAAATGACAAAAATGTCATCAGTACAAAATGGATATTCAGGAATAAGCTGAACGAGAATGGAGAAGTCACAAGGAACAAAGAAAGACTAGTATGCAAGGGGTATGCACAAGAGGAAGGTATAGACTATGGAGAAAAAATTTCACCCATTGCTAGGCTAGAAGGAGTAAGAATGCTACTTGCTTATGCTACATACAAAGGATTCAAAGTATATCAAATGGATGTCAAGTCAGCATTCCTAAATGGAATACTTGAAGAGGTATACATTGAGCAACCAGAAGGGTTTGTAGATCCAGACAAGAGGAACATGGTATGTAGACTTCACAAAGCCTTGTATGGATTAAAACAAGCTCCCAGAGCCTGGTATGAACAACTTCATTCCTATCTAACAAGTATTGGATTCATAAGGACTAGTGAAAATAGTAATCTTTATTTGAAATAAGATATTGATGCTAACACTTTGATTGCTGAAATATTTGTTGATGATATCATATTTGAAGGCAATGATATACTATGTAAGTCATTTGCTGATGAAATGAGAAAAGAATTCAAGATGTCTATGTTTGGAGACATCAAGTTCTTTCATGGTCTACAGATCATTCAACAAAGTGAAGGTATTTTCATTACACTATCCAAATACATCAAAGAGAGTCTGAAAATATTCAAGATGGAAGATTCCAAACCAATTGGAACACCGATGGCTACTGGAAGTAAATTGATAAAGGAGGACAAGACAACAGAGGTAAATCAGACTTTGTACAGATCAATGATTGGAAAACTCTTGTATGTTGTACACACTAGACCAGATATTGCACATGTTGTAGGAATTGTTGCTAGATTTTCTGCTAACCCTAGGGAATCACATATGACTGTTGTAAAAAGAACTATAAGATATCTGAAGAATTCTGAGGAATTTGTCTTATGGTATAGAAGAGAAGGCAAATTTGAACTTAAGGTGTTTACCGGCGCTAATTGGGCTGGAAATGTTGACGACCGAAAGAGCACAACTGGAGGAGCATTCTTTATGGGTGACAGACTTGTCACATGGATTAGCAAGAAGCAAGGATGCATCTCACAGTCTACTGCAGAAGCAGAATATGTTGTTGCTACTGCAAACTACTCAAATATTGCATGGATCAAACAGTTTCTAGAAGGTGTGCATATGAAGATCTTAGAACCAGTGATTATCTATTGTGATAACACCAGTACAATAAACATTTCCAAGAATCCAGACATGCATTCCTAGACTAAACACACTGCAATCAAGTATCATTATTTAAGAGAAAAAGTTCAATAAAAAGAGGTGATACTTGAGTATGTGCAATCTAAATAACAATTGGTCGATATCTTGACCAAGCCACTGCCCAAGGATACATTAGAGTAGTTGAGAAAGAGACTAGGGGTCAAACCCTTTTCTACCAATCAGTAAAAGACTAAAGGCTGCATCAGCCTATATATTATCAAAATATCATTCATGTCAATGCAAGCAACAAGATAAACTTCAAAGCTACATCTATTTACAGAAAGGTATATATCAGAACCAAGCACCAGATCATATTGATGTATTTTTTATGGATAAGGGAAATTCAAGGAATATATTATGGATCGAGAGAAAAGATCACTTGACATTAATGTCAGATATCTGTGAGATATTTGTTTGGCATTGCTATCAAAGGGAGAGAAAGTTTCCATATTATCACAGTCTTCAAAAAAAAAAAAAAGATTATCCATTATCAAATTACTCCAATAGGGAGAGATCATATCCATAGGGAAAGTTGCTGACAAAAGACAGAGACATCAAAAAACAAGAACAGTCAAAAGAGAGAAATTGACACAAGGGAAGGACGCAACACATTAGAACAAGAAACATAGAAAGCTAAAAGAATAAAATCTAAGATAACATAGAGCTTATCGGCGGTCAGACATTTTTATCGATTATCAAAACAAATTGTTTGGTAATCTGATGAATCTCAACTGTTATATTTCATATTGTATTAGAAATAGTATAGTGTGATAATATAGTATGTTGCCATCAATGCCAAATGGAGAGATTAATGACATGTAACTGATTGAATGTTTGATAATGTTAAGTTAAAGATAATCCAAGGCATTAAATTAGTTAATGGTTTGTATTTTCATTAATGTCAACTTGATATATTATGTACGGTCGTGTACATAATGCAAAAGGATTCAGAGAATCAATGGAACAAAGGTTATTCTTTTAGAAATGCATAAAATTCAAGTATTCACTAAGTGACAAACAACACCGACAGAGTGCACACCATTGATAAAGCCAAAAAAAAAGAGAAAAAGTCACAGTGATACTCGACGAGCAGAAGATAGTGTTGCCTGACGAAGCAGAATCACAAGATGCCCGACAAGCTAAAAATAGAGTTACCCAATGAGTAAAATCAATTGATACCCTATAGATGGAGATCCTAAAGCTGACTAGAGTCACACCGATGGAACTAACAATTTTCACAGATGACTAACTGCAGAGTTGACCAATAGAACAGAGAGTTCAGAAAATGACAAAATATCTAGTTGGCAAGAGCTAAAGATAGACTTAACTGGTTATTTTCATTGTTTTATTCGACCAGAGTTAAGTGATTGATTTAAAGAAGATTTGTACAGTTGGAAAGAAGATAACTATGAGATAAATCAGGAGTTATGGTTTAAATCAGATTGGCTAGATTGTTTTTCATGCCAAGAATCAAGAATCAAGAAATAGTGAATATCATGTCTATATAAGAGACAAACATAATTCATTTCTATAATCACATACATGGGAAGGGGAGTGAATAGAAAGAGGATTCTAAAGAGAAATTGATGAAGAATAAATTCATACAGTCCTAATCAATCAAGCTGAAGAAGAGCTAAAGAATTCTGCAGACACCGATGAACAGTGAAGCACAGCATCACCGAGCAGAAAATGTGAAGAAAAAAGAATTGAAATTATACATTGATCAGAGAGGTATTATACTTAAATAGATCTAAAAATATGCAATTCAAGTTGCATTAGAAACATATCATTGTGTTTCAATTTAACCATTGAAGCATCAAGTCTCTTAACAGAGCAGGACTTAACAGTCTTCTATATATTAAGGTACATCCTAAGGAGTGCCAAAAAGGTTGATTCATGAAAGTAGCATTGGACTTGCTAGATACCTATTAACAGTCTAAGAAGGAGGCTGATTCAAGGATGGTAGCAAGATTTGCCTAAAGCCTATTAACAGTCTAAGAAGGAGGCTAATTCAAGGATGGTAGCAAATAGATGCCCGATACTAAGTGATAACCTATATGTATAAAATCCTCTAACAAGGTCACACCTAACAGTGTGTTTGTAACCTTTAACAGGGTTGGCTCCTAACAAGGCTCACTTTAGAAGAGTGAAAATTTGGGGTGTCGTTCCCAGTGGTTTTTCCCTTAACAGGGTTTCCATGTTAAAATCCATGTGTTATGTGCGTACCGTTTATTACTTTACTGTTTTACATTTCACATATGCATTTCTGGATTGATTGGTATACTCTACATATTTACTGAGTATCGGTAAATAAGTTTTGTTGCTTGTCGGTTATCAAGGAGAATAAGGTCAGAAAAGGAAAATTGACAGACAATTAATTATTATAAGCATTTCATGGCATGCATCTTGTAGGGACTTAATAATATGAGATTTATTTGATTGCTGGTTAGTGATTAAAGGATAAATTTTTGAGGCCACTGATTCACCCCCCCCCCCCCCCCCCCNTCACCCCCCCCCCCCCCTCTCAGTTATTACTAACAAATAGTAATATAAATGTAAGTTATAAGGGTACAATGAGATCAAAACTGAAACATATCATCAAGTGGTTGACATCAAATATCAATAAAGTAAGTCATTTGTCTTCCATACAACTTGGGTCTATAAAAACATGATACAATAGATGTCTTTGAAAGAACATGAAAAGGAAAAACATAGTACGTTAGGCCTGACTATCTGCATCATGTCTCTGAGGAGCTGGTGGAGGTACATTTGATCTAGTATATGCAGGAATAGCACCATGTGATTATGTGGTTGTTTATGAATAAGGAGGTACTCTAGTAGTAGCATCTAGAACAACCGCAAAATATGCTACCTGATAATATGAGGCCCGAATTCACTATATAGAAAAATCTCTCTATGCTACATCTAAGGCCCTATCCATGTCTAAAAACTATTCCTGTAACACAACTACCTGCGTCCTCAACTAGGCTCTCTCGTGTCATAATATGGTAATCGTGGCAACATCTTATCTGGTTGGCACTATTGGAGGTACCTTCCCACTCTGACCCTATGTACCTGAAGCACCTCTATGAGGGGGAGGAACCTATGAAGAATAAGGCATCTGGGATCTAGAATTAATTTGTGCAGAAGAAGATGGAATCTATGATGACAAAGGCTATTATGGTTGAAAAGGCCTCAACTACAACGGACCTATCTGAGATAGAGAAAATGGTTGAATAATCCTCAATATCACCCTCCTTTTCTCACCACTACTCCTACTACCATCTCCACCACTTCTAGTAGAAACTCTACCAATATCTCCTAGGGTACCACCCTCACCTCTAATCTGATCTCTACCTCTCCTAGAACCAAGATCTCCTCTCCCTCCCCTACCACCTGATCGGTTTTAGAAAGGAATAAAAAACTAGGCTTATTACAAAGACTAAAAGATTGGACATCCTATGTGAGAAGCTATCCTCTTTATCATAAAAACTCATTTAATTATCAGCATAGGTACATGCTACTTGAAATAGGCAAGAAAAATATATGCACCGAGAGCTGACTTAGACCATGCTAATCTATAACTGCTGCAGGAAACAAATTGTTGAAAGGAAGTTAATCTATTGTTGTAGGAAATAAATGCTTTGAAAGCTAAATGTGGAAATGATAAATCTTGAATAAGGAAATTCTTGAAACTCCAAACTACAATGCTTTAGTTTTTCTTCCACTTTGGTTGCAGGAAGCGACAACTAACCTATTGCTTTGGCTGCAGGAATAGTTTCAACACCAGAATTGAAACAACAAGTTGCAGAAATAAAATATATAGGAAATGTAGCTAACTACTATGAATTCCTCACCAAGTGGGCCCCCTTGGATGAGTATCCCAAAAATCAATTACACAGTATGAACTTTCAACACTCCACTATTTCATTGATTCAAGAACAAAGTACAGTTGTATTCATAAAAACTAGAAAATATTGTTAGAGTAATCTTTAGTTGCTTATTGATTAAATCATGTTGATTTAATTAATTAAGTTATTACTCTTTAGTGCTTAAGTTTCACTTAGGCAGTTTCTATTTCTAAGAGTTTCCCTTTTAGGGTTTCGGTATCCTTTATAAGGAATCACCGCTTTGCATTTCATAAGGAGATTGTATTGTAATTTCATAGTGTTAATAGAAGCTTTTTTTAGTCACAATATTTTTGCAGTCTCTGGCCTATTGGCCGCCATAGATTCTTCTTTCTTCTGTCTCTTGCTTCTTCTCATGACAGTGTTTGCATGCAGGTTTCTTGGGAAGATTTGATGGTTATCAAGTCCAACATGGTATCAGAGCACTCCTGCAGCCGGCTGTTCGTTCTCCATTGAAGCACAGAGGGTTTGAAGTCTTTAGAGGTTTTTCTGGCAGTTTTCAGTGGTTCTGGGGGGTCTTTATTTTTTGAGGCACTTTGGACCAAAACCGACCTCACAGTTGCGTCTAGAAGGCTCAAAAATCCCAGAATCCATATAAGGCTCATCCATTTTGGACACCAGAGCCTCTGGGAGAATTTTTTGGCCTCCTAAGGGCCGTACGGGCACGTTTTTCGATACAAAAATAAAAAATTAAAAATTAAAAAAATGTGTTTTTTGCATTTTTTTAATGCATAGTGTGTTTTTAATTTGGTGCAACCACCGCGCCGCCCCTGTGGCCACCGCGCCACCCAGCGGCCACCGCCGCTCGTCACTCCGCTGCCCTCTGTAGCCCCCCGCCAGTGGCTCCGCCGCCCTCCACGGCCCCTCCGGCGCCGCCGCCCGGCTTCTGCCGCCCTCCGCGGCCCCTCCGCGGCCCCGCCGCCGCACCAGCTCCCTCCGCCCAATGCCGACTGCTCAGCGCCACCCACAGCGGCCGTCGACCCCTCCCCACTCCGCTCGCGGCCGCGCACCGCCCGGCGGTCCTTTGCAGCCCCCGCGGGCTTATTCAGCTGGCCGGCCGGTCATATTGTGACCAGGGGCTTCGGCCCAGCCCCCGGCGCGTGCCATGCACCCGGGGGCCTTTTTTTTTAGCCCCTGGGGCTTAAAACCAACCTTTTAGGGTTTTTTGGGGCCTTCTCACCTTTTTTGCGATATCAGGAGCATCCGGAAGTCTTTTTCAGACTTCTTTATATCGTCAGAAAGCTCTTTCCGACTATGGTGATTAGGTTTTTTGGGTCTATTGTTTCAATAGCATTTTTTTCTGTTCAAGTCTGATGTCTTTTCTTGCCTTCCGGGAGTCATATCTGGCTCATCCGGACTCCTTTTTTGGCAAACGAGATATCGTCGAAAAGCTGGTTCAGTGCACTATTCAGTGGAAGAGGTATTTTTTCTAGATTCTGCTTTAGATTTTCTCTCCTCTGAGTTTGGCAGTTTATGCACTCTGGTGGATTGCTTGGTTCTACAGGTCCTGGGATCTCTTCTTCTAATTTCATAGCTCACTCTTCTTTCTGACATCTGAGCATTGTATGCTTCTTCTGATGCATTCTTTATTCTATAAATGCACTGAGATAAAGTGCCTTCTTCTACATTTCTGGGATCTTACACACCTTGTACAGTTTTTATACTCGCACTATGTTATAAAGTGCCATGGGGGGTTATGATTCTTATGCCGCTTTAGGCGCATCCACCTTTGTCAAGTGAGCATACCTTCCACGACATTAGCCCATGCTGTGTGTCGATGACACCGCCCTTTATCTTGTGTTTGTACTTCTGTTGCACTGGGTGTTCTTGGTTCTTCTTCTGCAGATGTTTTTGGCATTGCATTTCAGTGTTCCTATCACCTCTCCCAGTTCAGCATTATGGGGGGTTCACCTGTTGGTTCTATTGCTTCCTGGTTTGATTGATCAGCTCTTCAG
>MU226813.1:1724971-1742470 GCA_018584345.1 Thuja plicata
AATTTCATAGTGTTAATAGAAGCTTTTTTCTGTCACAATGTTTTTGCAGTCTCTGGCCTATTGGCCGCCATAGATTCTTCTGTCTTCTGTCTCTTGCTTCTTCTCGTGACAGTGTTTGCATGCAGGTTTCTTGGGAAGATTTGATGGTTATCAAATCCAACAAATATGACAGATGAAAATAACCTCTGACAATTACTAATGCTCTCCTTCTCACAAAGGATTGGGGCTTTATTTAAAGGAAAGGAAATATAACTACTAAAATTCTCACACTGTTAAAATAGGCAGAGACTTTGTTGCAACTCTAGAAAACAAGAAAGAGATCATCCATGAAAAATAGGAAAATAATTGTTACAACAGGCACAAAGAACAGATCTAGCTTCTTTTTATTTCCTAGATTTCATTAAGATTAGAATAAATTGTTGCCACCTTCATCTTCCCACAACCATAACCTTTATTGCACTATCCCTTTTTCGATTGGTTCACTGTACGACCGAGTCTGACTGACTAGTGCACGAGCGCAATACCTGGTCATTCTTCTCCACTAATCACGATCTTCATCATTATGTTAGAAAAAATACATCTAGGATAAAAATCAACAAAACACATATACACACATTTTCATCCAAATAGCTAACTACTTATGAAAACATAATTACAGATTTATCATATTCAGTATATAGCATTCATGGTCATGTATGCATGTCAAAGTCTAAAAAACATATCAAATGTCTATGTGGCTACATGCCAGATAATTTCATGAAAAGGGTAACTAGTTTTCAGAAAAGCATAATAAAATGGGAAATAGAGTATGGAAAATAGTATTTTAGACATAGCTTCAAGGTTTAAAAAGATGACATAAATATGTCCTATCATTACCACCTATGAAAACTAGGGTTGGTCCTCAGGCATTTTAACATTACAGATCCAAGAAAGCATTCTAAAATCCCCCACTATTGTTTTACCCCCACTGGTGCTACCGAGGCACCAATAAAAATCATTCATTATTTCCAGTTTGCTTATGTAGCTGGCCTCTAACTTCTCATTTATTTCATTGTCTATGCATCTATATAGAGGCCACAGGAGGAGAGGAGGTTGGAAAGTAAGAGGAACCCATAGATCTGGCCTAACTTTTCTACCTAAGTGGATGTACCACTGAACTCTTTGCATTGCAGCTCTAAAATTGATAAGGATGTGTGGTTCAGCCTTCCATAATGTCATAGTTAATCTACTCCATCTTTGGATAATTCTTTCTCCTGCACTCTACCCCTCATGATATGGAAGTTTTTCAAAATCCTTATAAAATTATTCTCTAAGACCTAATATCTTCTTTTTGTACTCTAGTTTATAAAACCCATATGTTATTTCAAGCCAATCATAATACATTCTCCTGGGTTTACCATTTTTTGGTCTCGGGGGCAGCTTTACTGCTTGTTCCCTTTCCCTATATTTCCTCAATTGTTGTCCATAATTAATTTCATTTCTTTCTCATGACATAAGGGCTGATAAATGTATATCTCCAATGAACAATAATGGATTTCAATTGGGGTTAGATGGAACAACATAATTGTCCAGGTATAACTCACATAGAAGATTTATGATAGAGTCAGGTGACCTATCATAAGCATCCACAAATTCTTGTGGTGGAGCTATACTTGGATTAAGATCCCTGACATCTTTCATTAATTTGTGTTGGATTACTAAGAGGGGGGGTTAATTACAAAACTGTGATACTTTAAACTTTAAAACTTAACTGTGATTCAACTCGGTAGGATAAAGAACAACGGCAACTGAATCACCAAATAAATTCAATAACTTAAATAGTAACTTGCATGAACTGTAAATATCATTCACATGAAACATTCAACACATTTAACTCCATATTTAACGAGGAAACCCAATTTGGAAAAAAAAAAAACTCTACATGGGAATTGTCACCCACAAATAAAAATACCCTTCTGAAGTATGCTCGGTTAATAGCCAATCATGTTAATGATTACAATACACATTGTTATATGTGACCCTGCTAGGGGATTTACCTTAGACCCATTAAGATCTTCAGCCTATTAGGAGTGGCCTAGTTAGAGGTCTTTGAACACTCTTTTAGAATGCCACCTTTCTCAAAGATTTTACAATAAGACTTGTTAAGTACACCCGATTAAGAGATTTCTCTGTTACAAATGCAAATAATCAATAGTGTATAAAATGATATGTAAAACTAAAACTACCTCTTTCTTGATTAGATCCCTTATGTGCTCTCTAACTACTAGCATCAACACTTCATCAATCTCTACTTTAGACTCAGATATTCACCTATTTTTTCTTCACTACTTCACTCGATAGCACTTCAACACTTCAACTTGCTAGCACTCTGTTATTCGAATTCATCTTTTAAATAGACTATGTTTTTGCTTCTTAATAGTTGGAAGTCTATTATGGGAAAACAGTAACTGGGAGGGGGTGAATCAGATCTATAAAACTTCTACCAATTCTAAACAAATTGTTTCAACCATATATTCATAAACATAAACTGAAATGATGTAAAGATTAACATATAATCATGAACACATAACACAAATAGTTTGGTAACCCAGAAACCCTTGAAGGTAAAGTTGGGGTGGGGATGACACCCACAAATCTTCACTACTGCAGTAATAAAGTGTTCTTGTTAGGGATACAAATTTTTGATCACTTTTGATGATCTACCCTATGAGGGGTCTGCCCTGTTAAGAGCTTTCATACTTGTACAATCTATCTTATTAAAGGATTTAAAATTACAAAAAAGTAAGCACTCAATTAAGAGGTTTACAGAGGCCTGTTAGGACCACTCTATTAAGAGATTTACCCTAATTCACTTGTCTAAATGTATCAGTACCTGATCCAACTCTTAACTGATATATCAATCTAATTTATCTTTGTTCTTCTCTTCACTGCTCTGCTCGGTCACTCTGTCTGGTCAATGCTTCAGATATGCAAAACATGTATATACTTCTGATCTCTGCTCTTCACATCCACATCCAAACATACAATCTCTAACACACACACACATGTGCATGGATTACAGGTTAAAGAATCTCATATATAGATCATCTAGATCAAGATCAACGATCTAGATCCATCATCTTTTGCCTCTTAGGCATCCCTAATTTTGACTTGTTGCATGGATTACATAGGGATGCATGATCATAAAAATAACCCACAACTAATGCATTAAATCTCTATACATGATCATTAAATGCTCCATAGAAGTTGGCCAAAATGGTTTACCTTGGTGTTTTTTCTATTCTAAACACATACAAAAATTATTTTACTCGGCATACCCAAACACTGGTGCTCGGTCAATATTGTCTCGCTCAGCATAACTATATGTTGTCGCTCGGCACTCTTCTATGCAACTTGGAAATCATTTTGCTTGGCTATTTCCTTTGTTTAGAGGTGGATCTTTTTGTGTTATTTCCTTTGTTGCTTTCACCTCTTTCTGCATAACCTCCAAATGAGGTATCAACATTGTCTAAATTGAAATCAATTTTTCCCTTATTCTACCATCATTAGCCATAAGCTCGGCTAGTCTCCCTTGGGCATGTGTCAACCTCCTAAAATGAAAAGAGCTAGAACTTGCATCCATGCTCAATGAATGTCTTGTTGACTTTAAATATATTTGTAGCTTCTAAAAAAGGTGATGATTCTCCTTTGTAAAGAATTCAGTATCACATAGTTGTTTGTACAAAGAAATAACATTCTCTATTAATTCTTCTATGTTTCTTACCAGATCAGAAAGTGCAACCTGCTTCTTGGTAAGCTTTTATGCAACTTTCTCAAGTACCTTGGTCTCAAATTTTCTCTGGAATCTTTGCAAGAGTTTCTCATTTGCATCTATGTCATCAGTGTTCACCTTCCGAACAATATGAACCAATTATTCCAAGATAGGTACCCGCTCATTCAGGTCTTGAAATTGGAAAACATCAATAAAGATTTATTTTATTTCATGCAGTACCTGCTTTTGTTGATGTTCTTTTTTCAATTCTTCTTCTTCCTCTTCATGTTCAATAAGTTCTGCAATATTAGCATCTCCTCATAAGATAACTTATCAGTATCCTATTTTGGAATAACTATAACTTCATCAAGTGTAACTTCAAATCTCTTACCCTTATTTTTCTTGTGTGATTTCTTCTTCATTAGCTCTAGTGAGATGCTACTCGGTCTGTGTTTAGCTTTCAAAATACTAGTATCACCACTGATTGATACTATCTCCTTCTAAGTGTTAAATATCTACTCAATAGATGTATCAATACTCTTAACTTTAGTAGATACCAGAGGAGTGACATTAGTTAATTGTACCAATTCTTGAATGACCTCTTCCTCCTTAGGTTTTTGTTTCTCCTATGTCTTCAGATTCTTAGTCACCTTTGTGACTTATTCAAGTGATTTTGAGATATCTAGTGTAGAGTTATCTACCTGTTCTTCTTTGCTTTTATCTCCCTTTGCATTGTCTTCAAGGTTGGCCTTGGTAGGAGAATCTAGAATTATGAGTGCTTTGTTTCCCTATTCCTTGGCATTCAAACCTTATGTTACCTCATCAACTGTTAAGTCCTCAATTTGTTCTTCCTCAACCTTATATGTGTCCTCATCTTCAACATCTTCCCTCATGTCATCCTTTGAAATGTCAATCATTACATCTTCAATATCATTATGTGTCTTATCCTCAGTATTATCTGGCTCATCAATGTCTTCTTTGTTCTCAAGCTCAACTTGTTTAGATGTGCCTTTATCTTTATTTTTGTCAATTTTTAATCCAAATATGATCTTCCATATCCTTTGGGTTCACTACACAACACCTTCTATATCATTCTTTAGTATGGAATAGGCTCTCAATTTAGGAATGAATATATTCCTATATTGATCCATAAATTTTTCTTCCTACTTCTTAGTTAACTCAGGCATAATTTGAGCTAATGTTCCTTCTCTGATTTTCCTTTCTGTCATCATGGCATGCTTCCATCTCTCAATAATTTTGTTTGCTAGTTCATCAGTGACTAGGTTCCTAATATCCAAAGGTGTCATCTTGTATGATATTAACATGTCCATCATAGCTTCTTCTATCTTAGCCTTATGGTGCAGGAGCACTTAGGGTTAAAGGCCCTTAGGAACATTTTGGATTTGTTTAAGTTGGTTTGTAAGGTGTTTGTTCATTCACTCTTGTAATGACCGAGTGCAAAATGGGTCAAATTAGTGAATAAATACCCTAGTTACTTAGATGTATGTTTTTAGGTTAATTATATGTTGTAGAGGTAGTTTGTAAGCCTCTAGAAATCCAACCAAGACATTAGGAACCTTAGAAAGTGAAAATGCATTAAGATAAGATGCTCAGTACTATTGTTCAGCATGTACTAATTCTCGGTATGTATTATTGTTGCTCAGCATGTTCAGTTACAATGGCCCAGGAAAAGTGGCTTTTGTCTTTAGTGGATAGTATGGTCAGTTGTAATGGTTCTTGAAAAGATGCTTTTGACTTTAGTGGGCAGTTAAGTCTGTTCTAATGATGGGAAGATTATTTGAGATCTCCCAAGCCTTCATTTTGAGAGAGAGGTTGAAAGAGTTGGATTTTTTGTGTATGGTTTTTCCCATTTCCAGTTAATGAAAATTTGAAGGTTGTGTGTTTAGTTATTTTCAAGTATTTTTGTTTACTCGGTGTGCAAGTAGGTTAATCTTTTGTTTTCATTTTGAAAGTTGTAAGTTCTTGGCTCATTCTGGGTCGTAAATAGAAGTGGCTCCTTGAGATTCTTGAATCCATGGTGATAAAAATATGCCTGGATGGAATTCGAGAGGATTCCATGTATATAGTTTTATTTTTGGTTTTGGTAGGAGAAGCGACAGTCATGATTTTGGAGTTCTTACCCTAATCAAGCTTGGTAATAGTCCGGCTAGGGAAGAAAGTGAGAAAGAGTGAATCTACCCTTGTAGGTTCAGTGAGTATGGAAGAATAACTTGTTGATGGGAACTAGGTCTTGAGAAAGAGGTGAAGTTTTTAGTGACTTTACTCATAATAGGGTTGAGAGTACCCTAGGGGGTCTAGGAGAGAGACCTTAGAGAAGATCCAGGATGGCTCTCAGAAGAAGGATCTCGTACCCCATCTGATTGGTATCAGAGCCTAAAGATTGTGCTTGTTTTGTTTGGGTGTTATCTTCAGAAGAGTCTGTAGATTCATTCAAAATGGTGTCCAATGCTGAGTTGGAAAAGGATGTATAAGAGAAAAAAGAGGAGAATAGACTCCTGAAGGAATAGATGGCTAAAATGGCAACTAATTTAGAAGAAGTGTAGCTTAGGACTATAGCAGTCAGTGAACAGATGAGAGAATCTGACAAAAAGGGTAAGTTAGTGGCCGAGGAATACATAATACCAGAGCCAGATCCTATACTTCAAGAAGAACCATTCTTGAGAGCTTTGAAATTAATGAGTGGTAAGTCCTTGGAAGGTGTGCCTCTATTCAGTGACAAGATAGAACTAGAAGTAGTCATGGAGTGGATAGAAGGTCTTGAAAATCACTTTGACTATGATAATGTGACCAAGGCTCAGAAGGTTAGAATAGTCAAGACAAGATTGAGAGGGAATTCTCTCACTTGGTGGAAGTTTGTCCAAGATGAAAGGACCAAAGAAGGAAGTAATACTATAACTAGTTGGAATGATATGGTGGCAAAAATGAGAGAAACATATCTTCCTGATGATTATGAAGTGTAGTTCCACAATAAAAGATAGAATCTGAGATAGAAAGACTTAGAGGTCAGTACCTATATAGACGAGTTTCACAAGTTATGCTTAAGGTCACATGTAATGGAAGAGGAGAGCCTAAAAGTGGCTAGGTATCTGAATGGTCTCAAGTGGAATATCCAAGAGGAAATTAGTCTCTTAAGTCCCAAGATAGTACATCAATGTTATCAGCTCACTCTCAAAGTGGAAGACAAGTTAAAAAAGAAACAAGATTCAAACAGTAGAGGAAGAGGAAGAGACAATAGAAGTCAAAGATGAGGATTTCATAGAAGGAACTTTGAGGCTAGAAATCAGAGTGATTCCAAACTCACTGAGAATAAAGGAGAATCCAGTAACACAAGAGGTGGTTACAATAGAGGAAGAGGTTCAAATAATATTTCAAGAGGAAGAACCAATAACCAGGGAAGATGATCTTATTTCTCTTCAATAAAGTGCTATAACTGTCAACAGTTTGGGAATCCTACCTATAGGTTTCCTGAGAAGGGTTCTACATCACAAGGAGGAGAGAAAATAATTAATTATGTTCAAGAAGATTCTTCTAGCAGCAACACAATAGAAGTCATCCTAGATTCTGAGATAGGGGAGAATTTGATGATTCATAGAGCACTCCTCAAAGAGCCCATCAAAGAAGAACCAAGCCAAAGAAGATCTTTTTTTTGAGTCAAATCCAAGGTACTAGGTAAGGTTTGTAAATTTATCATAGATTATGGTTCTACTGATAACATAGTTTCTATGGAAGCTATTGAAAATTTAAATTGAAAAAGATTCCTCATACTAACCCTTACATAGTTACTTGGTTGAACAAAGATCAACATGTATTAGTTAATGAGAAAGATTGGGTGTAATTTTCCATAGGAAGGTATAAGGAACAAGTTTTTTGTGATGTCCTACCCATGGATTCTTTTCATCTATTATTGCATAGACCTTGGCAGTTTGACATAGCTGTAGTGCATGATGGAGCTAAGAACTCCTATTCCTTTAAGAAAGATGGAGTGACTTTCAAGATACAGTCAATCTTGGAAGAAGGTGAAGTGAATAAAGGGGGTCCTAACATACTATTGGTAGGTAATAAAAAATTCTTTAAGACACTAGAGGAAGAATATTGAGTGGGCTTTGCTTTGGTTCTAAAGCCAAAGGATGAAAAGAGAAACAAAAAAGAAGAGTTACCTTTAGAAATCAAAGATTTATTAACTCAATACCAAGACATATTTAGTGATTGTCAACTACCTAACCTACCACCTGAGAGGTCTATTATTCATCGGATTGATTTCATCCCAAGAGCCTCACTTCCAAACAAAGTTGCTTATAAAATGACCCCACAACAAAATGCAGAAATTTCTAACCAAATTCAAGAGCTACTAGATCAAGGGTTGATTAGAAAGAGCATAAGTCCATGTGTTGTTCCCACAGTCCTATCCCCAAAGAAGGGTGGTACTTGGAGGTTGTGTACAGATTCCATATCCATAACTAGGATTACTATTTGATATATATTTTGAATCCCTAGGATAGGATATTTAATGGATTTTTTAGGGGGGGCTAAGTATTTCTCCAAAATAGATCTTAAGAGTGGGTATCATAAGATAAGAATAAAAGGTGGAGATGAGTGGAAAACTTCTTTTAAGACTACCGAGGGACTCTGTGAGTGTCTTGTTATGCCTTTTGGTTTATCCAATGCCCAAAGCAAATTTATGAGGTTAATGAATGAAGTGTTGAAGGACTTCATTGGAAAAGGGGTTGTGGTGTACTTAGATGAGATTTTAGTGTTCAGTAAAGCCAAGAAGGATCATCTAAAACATCTGCAAATGGTAATGCAAATACTACCTGAGGATAAGTTGACAATCAACTTAGAGAAGAATGAGTTCATGAAGTAGGAGTTAGTATACTTGGGCTATGTTATCTCAGAGGGTAACTTGAAGATGGATACAAGAAAGGTGGAATAAATCTTGAATTGTCCTACACCTAAGTTAGCCACAAAAGTAAGAATATTTCATGGATTAGCATAGTTCTATAGGAAATTAATTAGATAATTTAGTGAAATCAACACACCTATTTTGGATACCATAAAAGGAGGTATGAAAGCCAAATTCTAATGGAATGAGCAGGCTGATAAGGGATTTGAGAATTTGCAGAGAAGAATAGCAACCCAACCTATATTGACACTTCCCAGTTTTGACAAGTTGTTTACTGTGGAATGTGTTGGGCCTATTTCATGTTTTCTTATTCTTTCTAAAATTTTGTTTCCAAATGTTGGTTTATGCCTTAAAGTGTCAAGGTATGTTCAAGTGTACCACCAAATTTTCCTGTAAATCTTTATTTCTCAAGAAATGAAGTGAAAAAATGGTAGTAAACCCTAAGCCCTAGGTCTTTTGTGTCTTTTCCATGCAAAACCCTAGATCCTCTTGTTTTGGTTCTAATTTGAAGTTACTTTTTGTCGATTAACTTAAGTGATTTTTTAAGTCATGTGCATTTTAAGTCATTACCTTTATCTCGCAATAAAAACCAAATATTCCTTATAATTTGGAGACTTGGTGCAAGCTCTTATCTCTTAATCTCAAGAGGAAAAGAATATGCTCTCATACATTCAGAGATTAAGCGCAAGCGGTAGATCTTGATCTAATCATGTGGTTGTCACGTGATCGCTGGATAAAAATGAAGTTGGCTCAAAGATTGAGAGACTTAGTGACAACAGTGGATGCATTTTAAATCATGTGGCTAGTGCTAGATCTTATGATTTAACCTCAATTATAATAAATCTTTAGTGATTCAGATATATCTTAGTTGCGTAATCTCATGATCCAACCTGAGGTCAAGGTAGAGTTTACTTTTCTCTTTGTTGCGTGATCTCTAAATGAGTTCGGGCTTAAGTGATTTATTCAGAGATTCAACAAGGATCATTGATCTTTTTCAAGATGAGTGGCTGGCGTGTAATCTCTAGAAAAATACCAAGATCAATCTTTTTGATAGGGATCGAGCGATAGCCATAGATCTTGTTATATCTTTGACTTGATCGTGTGGCTTGCGCTTGATCTCCAAGTAAACCCCAGTGTTAGAAAATATTTTTGAGAATTAGAGATAACATAGTCATGTATTTTCCAAATAAACCTATGGTAGAAGCTAAGTCAGGTAAGTTTTATACTGAGATTCAGAGATAAAGCAGTCGCGGGATCTCAGAATCAAAGTCTGGTTAAGTAAAATATTTAGAGATTCAGTGCAGACCATTGGATCAAAGCAAGATCAAGGGTCATCTCTTAATCTCGAGAAGAAGGGGCAAAGTACAAAAATATTGTGAGATTCAGCACTGATCATTGATCAAGGAAAGATCTGAGGGATGGCACGTGCTCTCCAGATTTTTCCTAAGTTACAAGAATTATTCAGCGACTTAGAGATTCATTTAGTCATTGAATCTCCAAAAGAACCATGGTCAGTTATGGTTAAGTTAGAACCATGTCAAGTTTATTGTGAGTAAATCTAAGCCATTGATCAAGATAGAGATGTGTGTCTAGCATTGAATCACTAGAAGAATTTAAAAGGTCATGGGTTATTCAGTGATCAAGAGATAATGGCTAAGATGTAGACATGTGTATAAGTGGCTCAGAGATCTATGGTGTTTGTAAAGTATCTAAGTAAACCCAGGGCTAAGCAAATCTTTCAGTGATTCAGAGATAACCTTTATTTTTGAATCTCCAAACTTAACCAGAGTTAGTCCAAGCATTACGAGATTTCAAGATAGCCTTTAGTCGCATAATCTCAGAACAAATTGGATTTAATGACAAAGATTGTGAGATTCAGCGCAGACCGTAGATTCAAAGAAAGATCGAAGGTAGTCGTGTAATCTCTAAAAATAATGAGCAAGTAAAAATTGATTCAGAGACTCAGCACAAGTCGTAGATCAAATTTTCATCTTGTGGTTGTCGCATGATCTCTAAATAAATTCATGGTTAAGAAAAGTATTCAGCGATTTAGAGATAAAGCTTGTATCGTGATCTCCAGATAACTTAAAGTTAAATCAAGTTTAAAATGTTGAGTTGATAAGAAAAGATCTTGACCATTGATGAGATATAAATCTTGTGGTGTGCGCATAATCTTTGAATATATCTGAGATTAGTCAAAATGTTCAGTGACTTGGATATTAAGCTTGTCACGTGATCTCCAGATAAACCTATGTTTGAAAGAAAATATTGGTCAAGTTTAGCACGAGATTCAGATATAAGAAGAAGCTAACTACTCAGTGTTAAAAGGTAAACCAAAGGCAAGTTAGAGTTAGAATGATTGGCCAGCGCATAATCTCAAAACAAAGCTAGATTCAAGAAAACTATCTAGCAACCTAGCGACAACCATGGATCTTGATCTAATCGTGTGGCTAGATCTAGATCTCATGATATAACTAGAGTTAGTGGAAACATTCAGAGACTTGGAGATAATACAGTCGTGCAATCTCTAGATAGACTATGGCAAGAGTAAGGTGAAATAGTAAGGGTTTTTTCTCATGCCATTATAAATAAATAAGGTAAAAAGGTTGGGTTATTAAAGAGGAAAGATTCTGACAAGGTATAAGTAATCTATTGGCTTTTCAATTTTGATTTCCTGTCAGCTTCAAGTGCCATGGCTAGGAAAGTATTGATTTTAAGGCACATAAAGTTATGGCACAAGTGATTAAGCAATGGCTTTTGGGTTCTTAACTAGACTGGTGCATTCAATTTTCAGTGATAAATAGTCATAGCCTTTGTACATTTCAAATTACCAGCTTTCAGAGTATAGAGAAGAAAAATTGCATAAGCTTTCAGAGTTTTCAGAGTGAAGAAAATGCTTGAGTTTCAGAGCATATTTGTGTCCAAGAGAAGAATTATTTAGAGGATAACTCAGAAAACAAGTAAAAATGAGTCAAGCTGGACCAAGCGGGGCTTCAACCAGTGGAGGAAGAAAGTTTATAGAAGAAGATCATAAAGTAAAGAGGAATTACTCAGAATAATTTGTTGCTCTGCTCCCCATGACCAATTAGGACAAAAAGGTAAATGATGAATTATTTTCTGATGATATGTTAAATTGTAGAGATCCCAACACTCTTGGGTGCTCTGGTTTCCATTTATTAAATTACTTTTATAAGAATAAGGATAGGAAAATTCGTGTGTCAAACACTAGGTTTAGCAAAGCTGATTGTCCCAAATGTCTTCGTAGATGTATACTTGTTAATAGAATTGGCCAGAAGGTATGATCATGTATCTAGAATGATTAGAAAAAGTGATGAGACAACTTTAGTGACCTTGGATAGTTCTTCCTTCATGAAGGCCTTTGGAATATACCATCCCTCTACTATAGAGATTGATTTAACCAAGTTGAAGAATAAGTATGTTAGAGAGGACACCATTGTCAGCAAGTTGATCCAGGCTCATGTGCCCAGATCAAATAGAAATTATATAGCTCTCCATCCAAATTCTATTGCACCATATCATTACAAGGATTTGAACTTCTATGTGAAATATATTGCTTATGGGCTATGTAAAGTGTTGAGAATGGATGTGGGCAGTGAGAGGGTGCCTGCAGAATTACTGATGATTATCCTATACATTCAGAATTCACATGCCAATACCAAATTTAACCACATTCAGTATGTCATTGACAATATACATCAAGGCCTCATATATGTCCATAAGAAAGCCAACCCTAAGTTCATGCATTAATCTATCTTAATGCATTTAATTTTGTATTTCAATATTAACAGCATGGACATACAAAATTTGAGACCAAGGATACAGTTCCAAGGCCAACCAAACCATGAACAACTCTGGATTAGGTTTGGAATTATACTTCCAATAAAAATGAGTACTATGGTTTTGATAATTGGATTGTACATCCAATTCTAGAGTTGATGGGTCTCAATGTGACTATATTGCCAGTCAAGGTGCTTCAGCTTCTTAGACCTTGAAAATATGTCAACAAGTGGGCAAGGGATCATAATTGGGAAGATTTCTACTATGGGAAAACCTTTACTTTGATGAGGGTTTATGGATGCTCCCAGCCCCAACACATACTTCCAAAGTATGTGCCTCCAAGATTAGTTGTAATGTATTTTATCTAGCAATTGATGTGGACTGATAAAGACCACTTGGCCCCCCATAGAAAGGGTACTTTCACAACAAGGAAATTCAAGATTTATAACTTTACCATTGGGAAAAGAGACATGGATGTTGTGAACAAAATGATGGGGCAATATAAGATGAGCATGGCCTTATGCAGCTATGTAGATCCTAAATGTTTCATTAAAAGTGCTAAGAAGTTGCTAACCCAAAGCATCCCTTTTATCAAGGAGCATTAAGATTGTGTCGAAGAAGACTTTTTTAGAAATGTTTTGGAAGATGAAGAGGTAGCCACCAGAGTTACCCAATATAAGGATCTGATTTACTTGGAGAAGGAGATGAAAAAGGTAGAGATTCCTTTTGTAGGATTTTCACAGAAGTTTCTTATTTGGTCAAAATTTTGAAGATGATTGGGTCATACAATACTTTGTATAACTAATTAGAAGGCCAAATTGAAGATAAATGGAGAGGCCTTGAAAAGCACTCATCCTCTGAATATGAAGAGGACAATGATGGAGGATATCTAGTGAATAGCCCTCCTCCCATGAACCAGCCACTTGCAATAGAACAAGTAATAGAAGTGGATCTTACAAAGGTTCCTGACACAGAGGTGATGGATGAGCCCCCAACGAAGAAATAGAGAATAGAATCAGGGGAGCCTTCTCAAACAAAGACACAAGAGAAGAAGAAAGATGTAGTTAGTGCCTTGATCACTAGTAATAGGCAATATCACCATCAACTTAGAAAACAAATCAGAGAAGGGAAAAAGAAAGAAAAGGGAATCTAGGAAGAAATTGAATTACCTCTCCAACTGTGTCAAGATAAGAGAGAGCTTCATCAGGAACAATTTCTGAGTGATGATGCATTTATCAAGACAGATGAATTAAAAAGCTTCCAAATATGGAGGAAGAAACAAGAAGTAGGAGCACATTTACAATTGACAGAAGGTGACTCTGCACAAAGTGAAGCTCTACAAGCCCTACAAGCACATGATCCTAAGACAGAGACTATAACACCCAAGGAGGCCAAACAACTAGTAAAATCTAGTGGAATGTTACTTGTTCCTGGGTGGGATTTGGCTTATGCATTTATAATTAATGAGATCAGAAAACAACCAGATGCTAAATTGTCTTCTGAGACCCAAGTGGGGGAAATGATAAAAGGATGTGGATATGACCCCAGATCTCAGACTTTAGCAATGTGGTCTTTAGCTCTAAGGACTCAAAAGCCATCTTTGTTTAGTATTGAGGAGAAGATGGATGGAGATAATATTATATGGTCTATCCACAACACTTTGGACTTAGAGATCTCCAAAGATGTCACCCACTTTGTAAACCTCAATGAAGCAAAAAATAGAGAAGCTAGCAAATAAATACAAGAAACTCTTTGATGAATAAATTGATGTCGTGAAGGATAGAGAGGTATGCTTGATTAAGATCAAAGCATTGTAGGGGGAGATAGAAACTTTGAATAAGAAATTAGAAGAGGCCCCCAAATATTCTCCTCCTTAAGTCAAAGAGGTTGTATCTATTCAGACAGATACCAGTGAGGATTTCCCACTTGAAATAGAGCAAGATAATAAGGATCAGAATGCAGTGTCATTAAGTGCCCTATTGAATATTTTGCAGCACAGGGTAGATGTCCTAAAAGGTAAATTGGACCTAGTACACAAGGCATACATTAATTTGGCTGATTTGGATAAAGAAGTGAAGGGACAAAAAAAAAATTGGACCCTCTATTCAGTACTTGGTCAAGAAGGGGACCATGTTTTGAGAGATTAGAAGCATTACAGCCACATAGGGCAGACCTCCTAGAGATAGTTTTCCAAGTGCGAGAAATGATTGAGCTGATTAGTGCTTCATTTTCATTCCTTAAGGGAAAATCCAATCAAATTCAGGCAAGGGTCAACATGTTTGGCCCAGATTTTAATAGATTTATTCCTTTGATAAAGAGAGAAGATTATAAGATAAAGTCAGTAGAGGAATGGAGAAATGAGTTTGATAATCTACTATCTATTAAAGAGGCATTCTTAGCAGATGATAGTGCTATGGACATGGATAGATTTAACAAAACCTTAGATGAATCCTTTTAGGTAGAAAAAAACTTTACTAAGTTTGTTACATATGTTAAAGCAATAACTGATGCTAGGTGGGAAATGCAGTTACAACAAATGTAGAATTTACAAGCTTTCAATTGGCCTTCAGAGACTGAAGTTACACAATGGGATACCATCACCAATCCCAAGAATAAGAAAACAACAAATATTGATTTAGATGTGATGGATGAGGAGTAAAGTGGCACCTAGCACCTGATTAATAAGTACAGCGAGGGTAATCATCGTAAAGACAAGTGTAAGTTAGTCTGTATTGGCTGTCACTAGGTCTCACAACAACCTCAGGAGGTTACTGTAAAAGGATAAAATTGATGAGAGGTGATGTGAAGGGGTAATGGGAATAAGAGACTTGCACCTCTAAATAATACCCTTTACATTTGAAAAGTTTGGTAAGGTAAGATTCTCCTCTTAGCCCCAAATTCACAAAGGAAAGATCCAAATTGATCAACCACAAGAAAATGATCAATGCACAAATGAATCAATCGATTGGAAATAAGAAGGAAGAGGAAAACCTTACATTCCCATTTATGAGGGAGAGTGTGTAATATATCTAAAATGATTAAAATCTTAATTGAAATGAATTGAAGACAAATATTAACTTCAAAGTATAGCAGATCTAGAAATTGTTGTTTTTTGGTGTCTATACTGAGTTTCTAGAAATTCTGCAACCGGATCTGGAATGGAAACATAGAGACAGAGAAAACCCATAAATATTTTCATTTTTAGATTCGGGTCAACCTTGACCCAAATACAGGGGTGCAATTGTACCCCTTTATGTTGACCTTGACCTGCACTACTCTGACAGAAATTCTGTTCACGGATCTTGAAAGTTTGTCGAAAAGGGTATCTGAATCTGCTCTATAATTCACTGTTCTATACTTGTACCTATAAGAAAAATGGTTTTGTTTGTTGGGGGAGGGATTTTCCTTGGTCAAACCCTAGTTTTGGAATTAACCTTAGAATAGAATTAAAATTGTTGTAATAAACAAAGTAAATAGAACAATTCACCTTGCTTATGTTGAAACCCTTGTGGAGGATTCGAATCCTTGAATCCACAAGAATGAATGCACCAAATGGATTTATAATATAGGATTTAGGATGTAAGATGTCTCAAATAAATTGCCTTTAGATCTTCAACACAAATCTTGAATGGATCTTGGAATAGGAAGAAGCTTGAATGGATATGGATGGAGAAATCTTCAACAAGAGGGCTCCATAGAGCTTGAGTCCTTCAATGACTACTAATGGAATCTCCTTGATGAATTGAATCTTGAATGCTTGAATTATTGAATGTAGATGAGCTCTTTGATATATTATTTGTAGATTATCCTTCTTGTCCTTTCTTAGATTCTTCATCTTGTCTTTTTTCATCTTAGAAAATGAGAGGAGAAAGGCTTCCTTATATACTAGTCTAGGGCACAAGCTTCTAGAGAGGTTTAAATATGAGAAATAAATTCCAATTAGGCTCATACCCCTAGAATTGGACCTGTATTAAATATCTTTTTAAGATTCTCCACTTCAGAGCCTGAAACAGCCGACCTAAAAGCGGGAAATAATACTTTCCAAACCCCTACATCCCGAAATATTTGGAATTTGAAATTTAGACCCTAGGTCAGGGTTGAGGTCAACCTTGACCCAAAAGGTCGAGCTTGACCCTGAGGTCAATAACCTCAAAATCTCATAGCAAGATACCAGAAATAGGTAGGAGAGAAGTGGAAAATAGGGCAGGACAAGGGAAAAACCAGATCCAAGTAAATGACCCATTCAAGGCATTTGACATGACCCCAAACCACTTACTCGGAGGGCTAAACCAGTCCTAAATGGAAGTGCTTCCATTTTCCGATGATACATTTAGCCCCCACTTCAGCAAGAGTATGGACTCGATGCAAACTCTTGGTAAAGGAGATAAAAAAGAAAAGATAATATTATTGAAATTAAAGGGACAAAGCAATTATCAAGCCCCCAAGGACTCAAATCTTTGTCAACCCCAAGATTACAATAAGAGAGACATCACCAGTCAAAGAAAAAGAGAGAGAGGGTGTGATTACCTCACCCAATGAGAACCTATGTCCCGTTGTGAATCACACAAGGAAACAGTGCAACTGAAAAGATGGAGTTGAACCGCATAGTGAATGTGGCTACTCACTAGTCAACTCATCAAGGATTTACCCTCAAGAATATTCTATTCCAAAAGAGCAAAGCCAAAACTAGAGAGATCCAGTCTTAAGGACACCTTTTGACCTTAAGGAATCAAAACTTTGTAAATTGAAACTGGAGGGATCAAGAGATCCTATAAGGTAAAAATCCATGCTTTAAGGATTAGTCTCTAATCCATAAAGGGAGAAAAAAAGTTTTAAGTTTGAAAATATTTTGGAAGTACATGTGTGCAAAAAGTGAGCAGAGCATATGCCCCCACATTAAAGTCATTGCTAACACTTTAATAGGAGCAATGACTTTAACGGAAACATAAACAACTCCATTGATTACGTTTCCACTATGAGATGCCCCAAGCAAAGACAAATCAAGGGAAATACCACATAGACATACAGA